>JAUCBJ010007084.1:0-86523 GCA_032718475.1 Nemertoderma westbladi | reverse complement strand
CCATGGTTTTATTTTATCATATCCATCCATGTGCCATGAATGGTTTGGTCCTGGATTGTAATATACCCTTCGTTTAAGTTTATGGGATTGACGAATGGCAGTACCTTCCGGATCTACTTCTTGAAGCAATTGTTGCACTAGCAGTCTGGGAACTGTTAGTCCTTTTAGTTTAAGGGCGTGCCACACATGTCTGTATCCTCCAAGAGAACCCGGTCCCGAAACTACCTTCTGAATTTCAGCTCTTATTATCCTCTCTGGAATCGTTGAAGCACTTTTTCGTCTGCAAAGCCCATACCTAAGTAGCCTCCGCAATAAAGAACGATAACTGAGCTTTAGTCCAAAACCACTTAGAAATCCTATTATTTCATTGTATGAGTACCCACAATTAAAATAGTACGAAATAAGTTCCTTTTCATATAGGTAATGTTCCGCGTTAGAATTTTCCATGGTAATTTAAACAGTATTAATTCTTTTACTTTAATTATTTAACATAAATACTGTATATGATATCGGCTCTATTGTTATGCATTTTATTAATACTTTTTTATATTTTAATTTCTTCCCTGGCTTCTTTTTATTTTGCCCTGTTCTTTGATTTCTGCCCTGGCTTCTTTGTATTTTGCCCTGCTCTTTGTTTTCTGCCCTGGCTTCTTTTTATTTTGCCCTGTTCTTTGTTTTCTGCCCTGGCTTCTTTGTATTTTGCCCTGCTCTTTGTTTTCTGCCCTGGCTTCTTTTTATTTTGCCCTGCTCTTTGTTTTCTGCCCTGGCTTCTTTTTATTTTGCCCTGCTCTTTGTTTTCTGCCCTGGCTTCTTTGTATTTTGCCCTGCTCTTTGTTTTCTGCCCTGGCTTCTTTTTATTTTGCCCTGCTCTTTGTTTCCTGTCCTGGCAGTTGTGGGCCACCGTAGAAATGGCTCTCGATGAGGCGAAAGTCTAAGTTTTTCCAATTACAACAAACTCAATGTAAGACTGCTTTGACGTTTAATTAATTTAACTGGGGACTAGGGATAAATGTTCGAGTTAAATTAATGTTGGTACTTACATGATAAAAAGTAAAATAAAACTAGTACAAATCATTACTTGATTTGAAGTCTCACATAAATAATTATTAGGTTAATTTGACTACATATAGTCTTAGGACGGAAAGTGGCGGAGCGGCTATTATCAATTTAATAGCGCTACACCTTTATTATTGAAATACATGTTAGTTATTATAGATATTGCATGCAATCGATTTGTGGGCATTTAATCTACCAAATATGGTGTTATTGCCTAGTTGATTAAAAGAGGTTGGTAAGTATAACATGTAAAACCGATAGTAAATAACAGTATTAGGTTGTCCGAAAATTAGTTCCGTTGACAGGTGAGTTATGGGAAGTGCGCCGAGCCGAGCATCACCTTACGCGCTTTGGCGGTAGTGCGTGTCTGCGCGGCGCTGACGAAGTCTACACCCTGGATTACCGATGGTTGTGTGACATCTGATAGATTTTGATGTCGCCTGTCCCTTCCCTCGCTGGAAGTTTGTTTCTGGAGCTAACATCGCGTCGAGTAATCAATGTCGACTGGCCGGTCTATTTCCCCTTCCGATTAAATAATTAAATAATCATTGGGTTTATAAAAAATTTCCTGTTAGGATACACGGTGGTGTTTTATTTTTGGCTAATTTATTTATATCCGAAAAATATAATAATTAATAAAAATAATATATTAAAAGTAATATCCATCACAATGTAATTCTGTGTGCGCACAGTAAAATATATATTATTTAAATAAGGTGGACTGGCAATCTATCCCTTATTTTTGTGTCGTTTAATTTGAACAATTATTTAAATCTTACTTATCTTACAACGCCAGACCAAGCGGTGTGTGTCTTTTTTTGTATTTTTATATTAGTAGTATTAGTCGAATGTTGAAAGTTATACACAATAGTTAAATATAAAATATAGTTTATTTTGATGGAACAATGTTTATTGGAAGTAAATTTGATTTAAGTATTTTTATCATTTGCAGTGTGTGTCTATGTAGCATATGTATTTGTATGTACGTATATATTTTTAAACTGAAAGTATTTTCACCGCAAGGTCTGTATGTATATGTTCCAAGTATTTTGCATAGTGCATATCATTCGTAACATAAATATTATATTTTTTTGCGCCAAATTTATTTAGTGTGTAATTTTTTGTATTTTCATTAAAAAATTAGGGGACTGTACACGAATCCGGTTGTTGAATTATCAATTTCTATTCATAATAAGGAAATTTGCGGCGCGTTAAATTTAAGAACCACCTTAACCCTATTAGTACCGGGCTATAAAATGCTGTACAAATACCGGGAGGGGGTCATATTGACCCCCCCCCCCCCCTCTAAAATCTACAAATATTTACGAAAACGTCTGATTTTTTGTTTGTACGTAGGTATCACTTGTCTGGATCCGACCGAAAAAAAAATTTTCGAAAAAATGTACTGGGGTGGTTATATTGCAGCACCAAAATTACAAGTAGTGCACAATTTTCACAAAATTTGAAAGTTACATTTTCGGCTAATTATTTTTCAATACAGGTTTTCTGGGGTGCAAAAAACATTGGAAAATATTTAAAAATGATATGATTACTATAAATGGCCGTTTAATCCTCTCTGCGTAGGAAAAAAATGAAAAAAACAAGTAACCAGCACTTTTCAGGTAGAACACACAATTTTAAATTCACTTATACGATGCTATAAATTCACATTTTCAGGTTTTCGATTGCGCTGATTCTAATGGAATACATTTCTAATATGCCAGATCATTGATACTTGTATTTTTCGGCGTAATTTGGCAAATTTTGGTGCTAGCACCAAATTTCGTACCCATCACCAAAAAGTACAAGTTTGCGATGTCCAGTGCTGTTTTTATTGATTCCATCGGATTCAGGACCCTCATAAACCCGTATAACGCAAGAAACAAGGTGATACTATCTACTGATAAATTTGCATATTTTCCAAAATTTGGTGCTGGCACAACAATTTTCACCCACTGGCGAAAAATACCAGTTTGAGAACTCTTATGAAATTTTTACTGATTCCATTGAATTCAGAACCATCACAAACCCGTATAACGCAAGAAACAAGGTGACACAATCAATTGATATATTTGATGGTTTTCAAAATTTGGTGCTAGCACCACATTTTGCACCCACATCCGAAAAATACAAGTTTGAGATGTCTAGTTCGATAATTATTTATTTCATTGAATTCAGAACAGCCATAAACCTCTAAAACGCAAGTAATAAATTGTCACAAGCAATTTTATCTATCGAATGAATTTTCAAAATTTCGTGCTAGCACCAAAATTTGCACACAGCACCGAAAAATACAAGTTTGATACGCTTGGTGCAACTCGTATATATTTCAACGAATCCAGAACCCCAAAAAACCCCAATTGCGTAAAAAACAAGTTTCAAACAATCAATTTACAAAATTGACATAATTCAAAATTTGGTGCTGGCACCAAAATTTGGCACCCACCGAAAAAAACAAGTTTGAAATTTCTAAATCAATTTATATGAATTCCATCAAATTTCTAACACCAAAAAACCGGTGTAAATCAAAAATAGAGATGTTACAATTCATATTTAATGAAATGTAATTTTCAAAAAACGTCTCAAAAAAAGTGCCAAAAGTAGGGTTAAAAAATGGTGCTATAACTCGAAAAGTACCCAATATTTTTGAAAACGGTTTTCACTACTAGGAAGACAATAGATTTTTAGGAAAAGTCATAAAATTTCAGATTCCCAACTGCGTTTGTTTCAGAATTATAATAAAAAAACCACGGGGGGGGTCATATTGACCCCCCCCCCCCCGGGTTTAATAGGGTTAATGGCCCTTTACTTATACGGTAAACGGTAACCATGGCTACAGTTTTATCTGTGTTAGGCTTCATAATGAACAGTTAACTACAATGTCAGCTTACTGTTGTTGGTTCTATTTGCACAGTGCGATTCCTCGCCCTGTGATTGGTTAAATGCTTAAATTGGATTCATTATTGGTTTACCAGTATTTAAAGCTGAGTTTATATAACATAATTGTTGTAGATGATTTTAGGACTAACGGTATATTATTTAGTTCCCAGGCAAGTACCACTCCTCAAAGTGGCTACTATTTCTTACCAGTTTATTTATGACGGTTTATCTATCAATATTGCAACTACTGTAACATTAAAATATACACTTTTATTGTTCTAAGCATTATTAAATCTTGTTTTATTGGTACTAACTGAAACTGCGTATAAAGACAATGTATCCACTAACGAACTAATCCCCTGCATAAGTTGACACTTCCCGCAACACTTAGTAAAGGAGCCCGGATTACACCCGGAATTGTGTATAAATAATAATAAGGTTCGATCCTCACATGGGCCAGGGTACATTGGCTGTTTAGTTACTATACCGGTATCACTTATTCTGCATCCAATTAACCAAATATATCATATCAGACCGTCGAACAACAACATTAACTCAATTGACTTTTCTCTAACGGCCTCGGCCAAACAACCAGTAACACCCCAGCCTGCTGTGACGCGTACGAAACAATCAAACCGACGCAACACGTATGTTTATTTATATATTGCGATACGTTCGAATAGGCTGGAGTCCTTTAGTGCTATAGTGGAACCACAAACATATCCACATCCACACAAATACACACTAATAAAGGTGCCGCGATGTCGGGTTATAATTCTACTCCAGCTCTCGGCAATGTTGATCCAATCGACGGTAAACAAACTGAACATAAACAAAAAACCATACCAATTTCAGGGTCTTCATAACTCGGTGAAAAGGGCTCCTTACGGCAACGCTTGCGTTGCGTTTCTAGTAAAATAAATAGTGTCAATCAAAACAGTAAATATGTTGTAAATAAGTAAATATAATTCATTAAGAAATTTACTAAATTAGAATAAGTCAAATATACTTCAATAAGAAATAAACTCAGGTCAGATAAGTTAAAACTCACCATCTTGTTTTTTCATTATACCCATATTTAATATTCTAGAATTTAGTAAAAAAAACATTAGAATTATAGCGATTTACGTCACAAAAATTTACACGTTTTATTTTTTATTATTTTTTATTTTTATTATATATTTTAATTTACAATTTTGTTAATATCTCTGGAAGTTCTTGGTGAAATTTACAACGGGTTTCAGATTCAGAATCTGCAGATGAAGGCGGATCTAATGATATCTAGATCGCATTCCAAAGACGAAAAATAAAGCCGACAGAGGTGGCTAAATATTGCGAAATAGACGATTTTTAACGGCTTGTCGTATCGAAATAGCTCATAAATTAAAAAATCCGGCCAGGCCACCAGTAAGAAAGGTGTCGATCTATCATCATACCAAATTTCGTAGCATTTTATTGAAATTTGAAAATAATTAGCGGGGGGGGGGGGGGGGGGGGGGCTCCGACCCCCTAAAAATGGTTGTTGTATTTAATAATAATAATAATTGAAGAGATACGCCTATTCCTACTAAATGGAAGAGACGGTAACAATACCTGCAATATCCTACTGTAAAGTTTGTAAATCAAATCATAAATCCGACCTTCTCACCAAAACAGTAAACTCTAAGTAAGCGAATATATTGCAGTATCGATCTCTTATAACCGGTGAGGCAGAAAACAGTCTACGAGCAGACAAACTTCGATGAAACAAAATCCCGCGCAGCGAATCCTAAAATCAGGCTGACTTGCTGACGGACTAAGGGGCTCGTATACTTTGCCGCGGTGTGATTTATATGGTTGGGCAAAGGGACGCTAGCTAGGTACAGAGGCAGAGATTTGGAGATGTCTAACTAGCGAGCAAAGTGCAGTAAGGACGAAAGTTAATTTTATATATTTTGAGGTGTAAATAATTTCTAACGCGCGTGTGTTAATTCTGAACGGTCAAAGCAGTTTTGCTCCTTCACATATATAATTACTGGGTACGGTGTGCATTTTACAAATATTCTAATTTTGTAACTTGTAGGTCCAATACTCACGAATGATAAGGTTCCTTCCCCTCTTGCGTATTTCCAGGACTCAAATTCAGGCATAAGGTTAATACTACGCCCAGAATTCGGCAATTTTAGGTACCAGGTCCCTGATACTAAGAAGAGATGTGTTAGTTTACTACTGTAGGCGTACAGTTACTAATAGCTATCCTGGCTCCTATCTAGAATTTTAGTCACCCAGGTAGTCCAGGTAACTTCCTATTAGGGCGTTGGCGGGGACACGGTAGATGTTAGTATCCCTAATAGCCTCAATTTATTTGCGCCTAGTGTAAACTGCCCTACCGCCTGAACGGTACAATCCCAATTCAGGTGAAAACACAGCAACCCTCCTAGCCTACAAGTTCTGATGTAATGGACACCGTTGTACGGCAAATAGTCACAGACGCACCTGTACTTAGCAAGAGTTAAGCGTACAGTTTGCTGCACCCTAACCAATGTGTATGCCTTGTACCGGTGTGCCTACGTCCTATCTGCGTACTAGTATCTCTGCTCTCTCTCCCTCCCCCCCGTAGGAATATGAAGGTCTACTGCGGTTTTTCCTGAATCAAGACAGTACAGTCCCTATGATGTAATTTTAGGCTTACAGCGTCTACCTTTTGATCTTTTGGTCTTACACTTAGGTAGCAAGGATCGAACGCTGTCTAACCTTTCAGGCGATGGGCGAATAACTCTAGATGGTATTGCGGGTTGTCTCTCGTCTACATTCCCCCGATGTTCCCGTTCATTGCTGCGGCCCGATCTCTAGCCGGCCATCCTGTCCCTGAGTTTGTTCACCGTAGTGAATCCATAGTAAAACAGATAGAAAAGGGCTGAGATGTGACTAGTATTTCTAACTTTTATTACAAAAGATTATAATAATATGTACAATGTAATCTGAAATAAACTAAGCACGACAGAATAGATGTGAATATTGATATAATAGATTGTATAAGAAGTTTGTGTAAGTGTGATAACTAATGAACGAAATCGCACCTTTATATACTAAATTTGTGCCGCAATCAATCGAGAAAATTCTCGATTGTTCTATGGGTTCTAACAAGGTTTTAAAGATAGCTATTGGTCCAGCTAATATATAACTTGCACGACATTGGTTACAATCAAATAACTACAGCCTCATTGGTACAGACAAATGCAATTAATTTGTAGCGGTTAATTTAAATGAGTTGAAATTCTGCACAAAAAATAATTCGCACTTACTAGGATTCGAACTCGATACCTACTACACATATAATTTCCAACGCTCTACCAACTGAGCTACTGAACCACTTGACCGATAGATGTACAAATGATAGAACCAATACGAATGAGAACTCAAAGCAATCTTTACAAAGTTAATTCGAATAAAATAAAATTTTGAAAATCCACGGCATTTAGGGAATATAATTCTATACCGCTCCATGAAAACAGGATATTATCGTGCATAAAATATACGGTTTTCACCAATAATCAATCAAACTATAGAATACTTAGGGCGTACTTACATATTTACAATTAAATTTCAAACAATACTTCCTTTCTACGTAATGATTCAATACAAAATAATTACAAATTCAAACTTTACGTATTTAAGGCTTTACTAAGTAAGTACAATATAAATCTAAATTAAATTCACCAATATAAATCTATTGCATCTCAAATATTGCATAAATTCAAACAATTACAAATACAAATAAATGAAACAATAAGAAAGGCTCGCGAGTCTTCCATCTACTATTGCATCTCAAATATTGCATAAATTCAAGTAATTACAAATACTTTCGTACCTAAATGTAGATTGCATAAGTTTGGAATAATTACAAATATGAGTCTTTCTGAGCACAAAATTTTCTATCTATAAAACTTTCTATTTCACTGTAAATACAAATACTGCTTATAAAATATAAATTGCATAATATTCGGAACAATATAAATTGCATAAGTTCGGAATAATATAAATTGCATAAGTTCGGAATAATCACAAATATAAAATATAAATTCTTACAAATATAAGTCTTACTAAATATAGATATAAACTGCATAAGTTTAGAATAATATAAACTCCTTTGCATCTTCAAATATGAAACATAAATCTTTCAAATATAAGTTCCTTCTAAATATAAACTCTCTAAATTTCATAAATTCGGAACAATACAAATTGCATAAGTTCGGAATAAGCACAAATATAAAATATAAGTTTTACTAAATATAAGTTTTACTAAATATAAGTCTTTCCCAGAATACAAAACTTTCTAAATATAAAACATATAATTCAAAATAAATCACAAAATCATAAGAAAGGCCCACGAGTCTTACGTCCACCCTTGCCCTCCCTTTTATCGCTTAGTTGATCGAGCCCTGCCGCGTCCTCGAAAACTACGCACAGGTGACTTTGCTCGCGATATGGGACTAATGGGGCGAGTCACTGGTTTACTTGGGACGTTGAGAGACGGTGCGACCATTTCCTCGCAAATTCGTCTATTTGGCATCCCAAAACCTCGACCAATTCCTCGTGACCGATCAGTCGTCACTACAATTGGTAGAACGTCTGGGAACGCGCGAAAGGCGGACGACGCAGACCCAAGAGTAGCTTGCGCCCCCTGTTGATCAGCTGGTGTATGTCCCGATCCTCCTACTGGTTCTCTTGGAAGTGATACCGTATCCCGAGTGACTCGAATGGTCGGCTCAACTCCCTTGCGTTCTTCTACATTAATAATTTTCTTCAATTGTTGGCCCACCTTCTGGACCCGTATGATCCTACCCTGCCCGTCCTCCCGAGGGTGACGTGCAGACGGCGCAACCGGAGTGGCTGGTATATTTGTCGCCTCTAGGACCTCTTCTTCCTCGAATACGCTCGCTCGTATACGTTTGTGGTAAAACGCGGCTCGGTACGCCCATGCGACGGTTAACCAAGCTCCCTTGTTCCGCTTTTCAGTTCGGAAACGATCGAATTCACCATACGTAATCCGATTAACGACTTTCTGAAAATTCCACGTGTTTTTGTTATCCGGGTGAATTTGTAACAGATACTCGCGCACCACTCGGAATCCGCTGTCGTGGGGCAAAATATCGACAACCTCGATAAGTTCGTCATATTGGGGCATAGCGGAGATATATCCTTCCGACATCATCGTCTGAGGATTTACCGCCCAAAATCCGAGATGCGCTCTCATCGGAAACCGTCTTCTTTGTGCTGATACATGTTCGTCGGCTAAATCTTCCCACTCATCAAATAACTTCCTCACGAGTTTTACAGATTCGTGTTCATAAGGTATGTCCCTTAGTTGGCATTCAGATGCTCGATGTCCCTTTATATTGCAATAAGTACACTGAGCCATAAATCTCCAGCAAGTATAAAAGGTATGAGACCCTTGATCCCCACACCATCCACAGATTAGCTGAGTCGTAGTAATGTGCTTTCCACTGCACTTTGCCATATGATGTCCAGCGACGCCACATTTACTACACATCGTATTAGCAGGGTACCACACTCGTTCGTATATAAGATCTCCAATCGGTCGAGCGCTTCCTCCCATACTATAATCGTAATCATCTGGGTCTATGGGTTGGTAGGTTTCTGAAGGTTGTATACAAACTATAGCATCTGTTGCTTCAAGTTGTCGAATCTCCGTCTGAGATTTCTTCGGGAGGTTCCTTTCTATCTCAAGAAGTTCCTCTAAAGGATCGTCGGCGATCGTAGTAGTTACTTCGAATTCATCACCAAGGTGACCGATAGGCGCGCGCGTCTGCCGTGATTCATCCGTAATTTCCACGATACGTTCTCCTTCATAGGGTAACAATGTAAACATAGATGGTCTTTCGATAAGAGATCCCGCACAGCGAAGATACACGTCTCGAAATATACTAAATCCTGCTCGAGTAAAGGCATTACACTGAGCGTCGGAGTTGTAGAAGGGTTCAAGGAATCGTCTAAACACGTCGGTACGAATTCTCCCTTCCATGTAGAACGTATGATCTTCTCCGAGACAAAGTGGATGTCTTTTGAGAGTCCGAGACACAATGTCGGCGATTAGGCAAACATTCACTGACGACTCTATTGCTAAATAATATTGTAAGACCGCTCTTGGAGGTGACGTAATAGCCCAATACACGCATCCTCTCCATTTAAGCTGTGATTCAAACTCACTCATATCTGGAGTATCACCTTCTCCATAAGTTTCAATATACTTGTTTCTCTTACCTTCCTTATAATCCCAATTGAATAACAGGTAGGAAATGTATCCAGTTCCAGTCTTCTGAGTATTATACTCACGAAAATATCCCTGTTCTATAGACCACAGAATAAGAGGTCGAGTGTCGACGTATGGTGTCGGTAGTCGGTCATCGCTGTCCGTCATGCCGGCGAAGTCGCTAATTAAATCCTCCCTTACTCCTGATCCAACCTTTACAACAGTTTTATCTAAAATCATGTTTCTTACCATCTTCGGTTGCATTCTAGCGTCAATATTACAAGCTTGGTCCATCTTCTTTACTATATCGGTGATAAGATGGTGTCGCTTTGTATTCGCTGGAGGTATCGGCATTCGTTTGTCGCTCCTCTGTCTACTGAAAACGTGCAGGACTCCGTCCGCCGCTCTAATCTGTATAGTCTTAGAAGTCAAACTCTGCTGATGACTGCCGCCCTCGTTATCATAAAACATATAACCGTTTTCCTGAAACGATCTAAACGTCCTAGTCCATTCATCCAACAATTCTTCCGAAGGTTGCCAAATCTTCTCTATGTCCTTATCATCTTCGAAACGAATAACCTTACCTCGCCAATCTGCGGCAATATCTGTATCCGACTCGAAGGTTCCGGTTCCAATCCATAAACGAATCGTCTTGGTTAGATATCCTTTCAGATTACTCGGAGCTATATCGGCACCAGCTCTATCCAGTTCCTTAAAGTCTTGAATATGAGGTGGAACGTTGTACACGACCTTTTGAGTAATATGTCTACGTAAATCATATATCTTACTCATATCGCTGAAAACAACTGCAGGAAGAAACTCCAAGTTTGAAATGATTTCTGGATGATCCACGATGGGTATTTCGTACGTCGTATCCTGTCGGACTGGTATACTAATAGGGAAATTGAGTGTCGTACTCAATGGTTTCGTAGTTGAAGTACTATACGGTTGCATTTCTCTTGGCCTCTCCGGGGATGCAATCTGTAGTCTCTGAATAACGTTTTGAGCAAAGTTTATGCTCTCGAAAACTTCCGGTGTCATCTCCTTAGCTGAAGTTTGATCGTGTGACGTCCAATGGCAAGGTAGGCTCGCGAGTCTTCCACCCCATTCTTCCATCTCACCTTTCTCGAAAGCCTTATAGGCTCTGTATAGGCTAAGAGCTTCTTTCTTTTCGCGGGTTGACTGATTCGCCTCGTCCAGCGTAAGTTCAAATACATCGGGTTCAACAACCTTAGGTGGGTAAATGACAGTTTCTCCCGCCTTTGGTCCGGTCATAGCAAATGAATGATATGGATTCGATAAAGGATACCCTCCTTCCTGGTAGCGTAGTTGTTGATGATTCGAACACCTCGCCAATATCGGTTCGGGATTTTCCTTATTCAAACGCATCGGAATCGCATTTCGTTGTTCGCGCATACAAGAACCGCATTGATAATAAAGTTTATAAACTGAAAATGCTTCCTTGGTTTCTCTATCGTCCCCTCGAGTTCGTCTGTAAAGATGCATTCCATCGAATTCATCGCGTACCGCGGGCATAGGTTCGTGCGCCTTTAGGTATTGCATGGTATGATACAAACGACTAATTTCAGTATCGGGGTCTTCGCTAATGTCTCCCGTATCACACAAAGCATCGTACGGGTAAAGTTCGTTGAAGGTTTGGCGCAAACTTTCGATTCTTTCGTTTAATGCGTTTTGCCTTCTCTTTAATACATTCGAGTCATATTTAGTTCTCGCGAGTTTCGCTGTACTTTCCGATAATTCTTTTATACCGAATATAGTGTAATCCTTGGCTCCAAATCTTTCGAATGGCGCTGCTGCCTCCTCTTGGATATCATATCCCCATCTCGGCTCTCCTTGTATCCCTTTCTCCATAATTAGGGTGTAGTTACATAATCATTACTACTAGAGGGAATACAACAGAGTTTGTAGTTAGTTGTGAGGAGACGTGAGAGTTTCGTCTGCCCTTTGGGCTCGACAACGCTCTAACCTCCTACCCATAGCCTAAGATCTAGGGTTTCTTTAATGACACGCTGCTTCTTATCTAAAATTTTTTGCCGAAATAAAAACGAATTTGGGCTAAACTGGCTGTGAGTCTAAAATACTCACTTTTGATCCCAAACTATTATCAGAAAATAAGCAGTCAAGAATTAGTAATAAATATAGGGGAGTCTATTTTGACGTAACTTATTGAAACAAGACCGTGTAAAATTTAATTAAAAAATTTTTAAGAAAGGCTCGCAAGTCTTCCTCTCTTGTTTCTCTAATTTTAAGTTCCACCCGACTGTACCCTGAAATCTATTCACTGGAGAAAATTTTAAAAATTTTCAAATCCAAATGGATTGTCTAAAATTTCGAAAATGTCTCAATATTGTGAGTTCCAAGTAGAATTCCATTTCTTATACCTACAAATCCCGCTCCTATGTGAGACATAAGGGTACTACCATCAATGTTCACATATAAAGACAATGGAATTCTACCGCTGTCCTTACTACGGTGTACAGGTACGTGGAATCTATTTGTAAACTCCTAATTATTTACTAGTATTAGGTGGAGATTTGTAGTCTCCAGACTCGTTACGAGTCTCTTCAAGAAGTACGAGATGTTGAGTCGGTCTGTCTACTGTACGACCGTCAATTGTCCGTACTGTCACAGTCCTTGTCACTCCATCCATAGATGGATGTGTGGCTAAAATTACACCTGTTATCCAGAAGCGTCTTTTTAGATTCACTTCCGCTAACAGCACGTGATCTCCCGGCTTTAATGCGCGGGTGTTATTGTACCAGTTTGTTCTGGCAGAAATAGAGGGCAAATAATGGTTTTGCCATATTTCCCAGAATTTGTTAGCCAGTAGTTGCGTGATTTTCCACGCTTTTCTACCGTAGCTGTCGCTTTCTATTGGAATAGAAATCGGCGTCAAAGTGGTCGGTGCCTGCATAAGCAGGTGTGCCGGTGTCAAAGGGAACTGAGATTGTTTGTCATCGGGTACTAATACTATTGGTCTAGTATTTAGTATTGCCTCGATTTCAACAAACAATGTTGTCAGTTGGTCGTCTGTCAGTATGTGGTTTACTGGAATGACCTTTGCCATGGCTGTCTTTATAGATCTAATCAATCTCTCCCAGACTCCGCCTCTCCAAGGACTATCTGGAGGATTGAACTTCCAAACAATCTTGTGAGGTTGCAGTTCGTTCGAGATTTGATCATGATCTAGTTTCTTAAAGGCTCTAGCAATCTCATTCCGAGCACCAACAAAGTTTGTCCCTTGGTCTGAGTACAAGCATTTCACTAGTCCGCGTCTAGCGATAAATCGCCGCAGTGCTAGTATAAACGCGTTGGTGGAAAGATCCATCACACGTTCAATGTGAACTGCCCTACTGGACATACATGTGAAAATCAGTCCCCAGCGTTTTACTAGTATACGTCCACGTTTCGTATGTATGGGACCAAAGCAATCAATTCCAGTCTCTGTAAAAGGTGGTCTGAATGCTTGAAGTCGTGCTTGTGGTAGTTCACTCATTTCTTGGGTACCTATTCTAGAATGTACCTTTTTACAAATAATACACGTACGTGTCACTGAACTTAACGCTTTACTGGGTCTAATTAATACAAATCTAGTACGTAAGTAGGAAAGACAGTGGTGTCTTCCAGCGTGTTTCAGATGTAGATGTGCGTCCAGTATCATTGCACGTTGTAGTTCGTGGTGTTGCGGTATTATTATTGGGTACCTAAAGTTTGTGTTAAAGTCAATGTTTTGAAGCCGAGATTTATGACAAATTAAGCCATTATAAATTATCGGACTCCAACTCAGTATTGGTGACGACTTGATTGGTAGGCCTTGATTTATAGATGTGAATTCGCGCGCGAAATATCGCAGTTGATAATGGCGAATTAATATAATTTCACACCTGTCAATCTCAGCCAATGTAAGTCGACGTGTAAAGTCCCGTTTGCCTTTTACGTATTGTACAAAACGTACAATCCACGCTAATTTTCGGCAAGCGTTTGACCAAGAATCTGTTAAGTTTACAATACGATCTACGTGAGTATTTGTGACGTCATCAGGTAAGTTAATGGAGATTTTGGAAGGTTTTGAATTACTAGAAGGGCCCACGGGTCCGCCGGTAAGTATTCCCTTGTTGACTGTTGATCCGTCCGGGTCTACAAGTAATTTGTCCTTCTTCGTCTTCTTACCTTGATCGTCAGTACTTTGTAAGTCGATCGTTAATGGTGGTTTGAACTCTATGGGGTCAGCAGGTTTTGGTAAACTTATTTTCCTGCCGACATTAATCCCAGGTCTCACCATAGGTTGCAAGTTCGGTATGTCTCTTGAGCGCAAAGTAACACCTGTATTTACATTAGCGTAGGTACTACCCACATCTGTAATACATGAGGTTTCACCGTGCTTATGGTTGCTCAAGCGTGTCAAAATTGGTAGTTTGTCAATACAAGGCCGCTCCAATAGGGAAACTGCGGCTTTACTGTTTGTCAATACATTACTAATGTCTGGTCGACTGTCTAGTAATGTGTCTGGCGATACGTCTGGTAACGTATCTGGTTGTTTGTCAATAGAAGGCCGATCCAATAGGGAAACTGCGGCTTTACTGTTTGTCAATACATTACTAATGTCCGGTAGAACATTTTGTGATGTTTCTGACAAAATGTCTAGTCGACTGTCTAGTAATGTGTCTGGCTGACAGTCTGGCGATATGTCTGGTGTAGAAAGGCTCGCAAGTCTTCCTCTCTTGACCTTTGAAGTTATATCTTTCCATTTCGCATTCGGTTTTTTCTTGAGTTTTGCCGCCGTTGTCCTTTTCTTTGTCTTCCCCTTTTTTGGTTTCTTGATTTCGGCGTCCTTGGGGATGGTGTTAGATTTGTTGTCGTATAGTGGCGGCCAATGTAGTGTTGAACCTTGTAAGAATTGTGGTCCGTGTTGCCAAAATTCTTTGTTCTCCGGTTTACAGAATTCCTCAGGCATCATTCCTCGCGACGCAATATCAGCTGGGTTTTGTGGTCCGGGACAATGTCGCCAATCCTCTTTTATTGAACGATCTAGAATTTCCGCGCGACGGTTAGCTACGAATGTCTTGAATTCGAGTGTGTCGTTGTTTATGTAAAATAAAACCAACGTCGCGTCAGTCCAATAAAATATCTGTAAACTCGACTGTAGTTCTGTCTGTATGAGGTTCACGATGGTGGTTGACAGGGTTGCGGCTTGTAGCTCGGCTCGTGGTGTCGTCATATACTTAGTAGGCATGGTCTTAGCCTTAGAAGTAATGAGCGAAACATCGAACTCGTCTGATTCTACTTGTCTGCGCAAGTACGCTGCCACACCAAAACCGTTGTCACTGGCGTCAGAAAAACAGTGTAGTTCCAAGTTGTCAGGAAATGTACTTCGTAATGGAAAGTAAATCCTGGGTATGAAATAATCCTCTAGCGAAGATAATTCTGCCTCCCAGGTCTTCCATAAGTCCACTTGGTCTGATGAGATCGGCTCGTCCCATGTTAGTCCATCCTTCCATATACTGCGCATATAAATGCGGGCTTGCAGTATCACTGGACTGATGAATCCTAACGGATCGAACAATCGGCTCAACTTTGACAAGCATGATCTCTTTGTCAGTGTGTTCTCTTGACTGTCCAGTCGCACTTTCACTCGGAAGTTGTCTGTGTTTGGGTCCCAAAAGAGCCCTAACACCTTAGTCGTCGGTAGTGGTTCGAACTCTAGGTCTATGTCACCACTTCCACGCTCAGTCGTCCCGAATGAGTCTACTAATTCGGCACTGTTTGAGGCGAATTTGGTGAGGTTAAAACCTCCGCCCGCTAAGCAGTCCCGTAATTGATGTGCTACTGTTGTAGCACGTTCTACTGTGTCGCAACTCTGTAAACCGTCATCGACGTAAAAGTCCCGTTCTACGATTTTAATTATCTCTGGGTCATATAGGTGTTTCTGATCTCTAGCGGCCTGCTTTAGGGCGTACATCGTGCAATTTGGGCTGTCTCTGGCACCGAAAACGCGAACTTGCATTTGGTAAGTCGCCGGTGGTAGACTTAAATCTCCTTCCGGGTACCAGAGGAACCGCAAACTGTCTCTGTCTCACTCTAACGCTTTCACTTGGTGAAACATCGCTTCGACGTCGCAAGTAAAGGCTACTTGACGCTGACGGAAGCACATAATCACCCCCATTAGATAATTATTCATGTTTGGTCCATCCATCAACTCACTATTGAGGGACATTCCCTCAAACAGAGCCGCACAGTCGTTGACTACGCGTACTTTGTCTGGTTTGTCGGGGTGTCTCACATAGTGATGTGGCAAGTAATATGTTTGGTCAGTCACTATCTCCGGGTTCGTCATTCGGATAGCGTATCCTTTAGTCAAATACGTCTCCATCTGGGTGTTGTACTGCAGATGGGCTTTCTCGTCCTTTAATAGACGTTGCCGTATTGAGTGTAGACGTCTCAAGGCTAGTGGATAGTTGTTTATGAGTTTAGGGCTTTGGCTACGCCATAACATCCCTACCTCATAATGTCCGTCTTTCGTCTGGTGGATAGTATCTTCCATGATCTTCAAAGATTGTTTCTCCTGTTCCGACATACAAGGTTCGTAGCTACCAGGTTCAGCTGTATCTTGTTCTAACCACCTGATAGTCTTCTCCGTTAATTCTTTGTCCAAAGCGGCTTGTTCCAACTGATGAATTTTCAACGCGTCATCATCGATATCGACGGGCACTGTTGAGGTTATTGGGGTAGGTAGACTCGCAAGCCTATCATCTGTCGTCGATGGAATCTCTAGCTGACTCGTCTTCTCCCCAAGTTCTAAACTCACCTGGTGGGTTAGCTGCTCCTTGTGACTTATCATACTAGTTACACGTCTGTCATGTTTTGTCGTCTGTAGTGTAGTATGGTTCACGTCGTGTGAAAAGGAATGAATTGAATTTGTAGTTAATAAACTACATGTACTCTGTACATTGTCTTCCTCGTCACTTACGTCTAGTGTGCGCACAGGCGCTCGAGTATACCACCCTATCGGCGTTCTGCAGGCGTATGCGTTTCCCGCTACAACTGCCGATGGTCTGGTTTCCCACACCTGATGTAGGTTGAATTGGTCCGTCCCAATCAGCATTGCTACCGATCTATAATTGACAGGACATTCGGGTACACCAAGGTGTCTGAAATACTTACGGTCCTCTAGAGATTGTTCCGGCACTGGACCTAGTAGGTTACTAAAGTCCTTCGTGGCCGCAAAGGTTAGATCTTTAAAGGGCAACAAAGACCTCTCCCTCTCGCTGTGCTGCGATTTTGGAAGAAGAGAGTCTAAGTCCAACTTAACTCGTGTCACTGGCATTGCACGCTGTCCGTGCATACTACTTACTGTATAACTGACGCACTTACCTTGTTTAAGGTCCGTCACTACGTCAGCTATCTTTTCATCCACGTAGCTATGAGATGAGGCTGAATCTAGAATCGCGTAGATTCTTTTGCTCCCCTTGGTGCCAGTAACCTTAATCGGAATTACACTGAATCCCTTCAGTTGGTCAGTAGTCAGAAGCGCAATCGACGGTTGTTCGTCTCCATTGGAATATACGTCGTCGTCTTCTGATTCTTCGTCCGACGATCCAGATTGTTCTGAGAAGCAATCCTCAATATGGGTCACGAAGGTTGGAGTCGTTTTCGATTCTCGTTTTCGGTAGGCCGCATCACATCTCGCTGCTGCTTCCGGGTGTTCCCTGGCGAAGCGTTTCGTCGGCGTGTGGCTGTCTGTGTGGAGCAGACCGTTGTGGTTGCGTCCACAGGATGGACAAGTGTCGGTATTTGGGCAATCTTTACGGACGTGTCCGTGTCGCGTACACCGCCAACAAGAGTCCAGTGGCCGTATTTGCAGCCGTCGTTCTTCCGAGTTTAACTCGCGAAATTGTCGACAACCTCGTAACTTGTGACCGATATACCGCTTACCTAGATGCTCGCAGTATTGGCAGCCACTAAAGTCGGTACCAAGTTGCTGTCTCGTCTGTTTTGTCCCAATGGGCGCAGATACCCTACTACCGTCCGAGAATTGTCGTAATTCCGTCGGTGTGGTGTAAGTGGCCGTCTTAGTGGATGTTGTCTGGGGTTTTTGTCGGTTGGAGGATGGCAATGTGATCCCTTCTGCCACGATGTGCTGGTCGGTGTAGTTAGATCGAGTTTCTACTACCGCCTCCCTGGATATTAAAAGGTACACATCTTCTAATTTTAAGAATCCTCCCCGCTCCTCTCGCTGGTATTCGACCTTTCTCCACTCCCGACGTAGTCGATGGTGGAGTCGTCCTATGATCTTTAATAGGACTGTAGGGGTATTCCCGTAATCAAGTTGTCCAATTGATCTTAAGGTAGTGATAGCGTTCTTGATCTCGTCAGCTAGTTTTAGTAAGTCGACGGGTTTAGTGATAGCCCCTCCCTTACAGAGTTCCTCTATTACTGACCTGGCCATGCTCACTGTACCTCCGTATATCGAAGTTAAACGATCGTACGCTAGTTCGAAAGCGTCCGGTACACCGACGAAAGTCTCCGCCAAACGTTTAGGTTCTCCTGACAACGTTTGGAGCAAGTAATTGAACTTCTCCCGTGATGTAAAGGCGCACACGGCGATCTGGGATTCGATATAGTCTACGAAAGTATGCCAGTGTTTTGAGCTACCGGAAAACTTCGGTGGTTGTTGTACCGGCAATCCTTGTCTGGCTGCGAATTTCGCTATCTCCTCGGCAACGTTCAGAGTTTCGCGTCCTTGGTTGGTAATCTGGTTGATATCCCTTCTTGGCGCTTTTCCCTGATACGATGTGGGGTTTGAAGGTACCGGTCTTTGTGGTTCCTTCGGGTGTCTATTGTGTTCGAATTCGGAATTTCTCGAACTGTCGGTGTAACCTTCCTCTAGACGTTCCTCGATCTGAGCCAACTTATTGACAACTGGTCGCAGAATGTCGGCGAACTGTTGTGTACTAATTGCGTTCGTTGGTTGTAACGCCTTCTGTGTTGGTGTATTCTGTGGAGGATTGTCTGCAAAGGAGTTGTCTGAACGCTCGCGTTTGTATTCATTGGCCGCCCCTGTTCTAAATACCTCGCGTTTCGGGTAATCCGATTCGCTCGAAGTACTACTATCATCTGGATATGGTGGTCGACGTGCTCGCGTCCGTTGCGTCGTTCGAATTCTAACGTTCCGTTTCGGAACATCGTCCACTGTTCTCCGTTGTTCGGTAGGCTCACAAGTCTTCCTCGAAGTCGTAGATTGCGATGTAAACTGATTGAACGGTCGCGTCGCTGTTCTCCGTTGTTCGGTAGGCTCACAAGTCTTCCTCGAAGTCGTAGATTGCGATGTAAACTGATTGAACGGTCGCGTCGCTGTTCTCCGTTGCTCGGTAGGCTCACAAGTCTTCCTCGAAGTCGTAGATTGCGATGTAAACTGATTGAACGGTCGCGTCGCTGTTCTCCGTTGTTCGGTAGGCTCACAAGTCTTCCTCGAAGTCGTAGATTGCGATGTAAACTGAACCGGTGGGCGAATGACAGCATTTGAAACAACTGGCCTTGTGGGTCGAAACGTCATTGGGTAAGCGTAGTGTGTAACGGGTTTAGGTGTCGACGGTGGACTCACCTGTTTAGTCGTCAGTAGTGCAGGTCCAGTCAACAAACTACTACGATCCGTAATCGGTGGGTTACTTACCTTGACTTTCGGAATGGGCGACGACGTTGCTCTTGGCGGTGTAAACTCGTCCGGAATAACAAACCTGTGTTCCGTCGCACCATGGATAGGAGAAATGTTACTACTACCCGCAATCGAAACAGGTTCCTTAGTCGTAACTGGTGCAAACATATGAGTTACCTGTGGGAATCGTTGACACAAGTCTTTTACTAATTGTCGTTCCCGTCCGGGTGCTCCTACGCTTCCTTCCTTCTTCCGTTCCTGAATTTGGCGATGTCTTACCTCTATCTGGTCCAAGTCATGTCCGTCTCGAGATCTCATTGATCGATGCGGGCTAGAAGATCCAGATTTTCCTTGGCTTCGGCTACTTCTCTCGCCTTCTTCTCAAGTTCGAAATGAAGTTTAGCTGTCTTCTCTCATTGTTCCGTTTGTTGTCGTTGCGCCTCAAACTTCGCTTGTCGTATAGCAGATTGAGCCTTTATTTGCCGTGTTTTCATTTCGGCCCGTGCTTCCGAAACTAATCTTTCTCTCTCTAATTCCGCCGCTGCGTTTCGTCGCTCTAAATCAGCCGCTGCGTTTCGTCGCTCTAATTCCGCCGCTGCCATTTGTCGCTCTAACTTGACCGCTGCGTTTCGTCGTTCCAAATCAGCCGCTGCGTTTTGTCGTTCCAAATCAGCCGCTGCGTTTTGTCGCTCCAAATCAGTCGCTGCCATCTGTCGCTCTAACTCGACCGCTGCGTTTCGTTGCGCTAAATCAACCGCTGCCGTTTGTTGGGCGATGTCTACCTCTAACCTTTCTACTTCAGCTGCTTCTAATTCAGCTTGTTCCTGTAGATGAGAGATTCTCGCTACATTTACAACGCGCAGCTTCTCTTCCTCCACTGCTGCCTGCATCACTAGAAGTTGAGCTTGTTCCTCGATTTCTCGTTGTTGTTGGTAGAATTCTTGCTGTTGTCGAGCAACTTCCGACGTGACCATACTTCCCTCGCAGATTTCGCTACGAATACTTACCAGCGATTGATTTAGTATTCCCGGTGCCGATTCGATTTGTGCGAATGAAGTTTCCCTCGTATATTCCGGCATGGTTTCCAAATCGCCGACGTCTTCGCCGCACATGCGTAAGTGGTCCGTCAGGTGTTTCAATTGTCCATCCAGTCGGTACTGTTCCTGTTCTTCCTCGGGTTGTAATAATTCGTCCGAAACTGACTCACCTAACAACTGGTCCGCTTGTTCCTGTTGTATCTGTCTAATCGTCGACTTAAACTGAATCAGTTTCTCTCTAGCGATCATAAGTTTCTCGAGGATTCTAAGTTGAGTATCCATGTCCTGTCTCTGTCTAGCTAGATCTTGTAGACCAATTAGGTTATCTACGGACTTGTGTACTCTAGTTTGCACTCTAACCTGGAGGGTGTAGAATTCGAATCGAGACATCGGAGCGGTCAACTCGTCTAATGTGCGTTGGCCTTCCCCAATACTCCTGGTTATATGCGCCATATATCCTCCGACGCTTCTAACCACACTTTCTGTGCTTCCTGCTGAACTTACCATTTCCGTTTCCCTGTATCTAGGTTGCGGAACAGTTAGAAAGTCCTCGGTCCTGCCGTCGCCTCGTACTACGGCATCCGGTACTCCCGTTGGATGTACTGGTGACGCACACGGTGTAGGTTCGGTAGGCTCGCGAGTCTTCCCCTGTTGTCCTTCCGCTGCTGACTTATCCGCGTCACACGAGTCATAGTCGGTAGGTGTATTCTTTGTATAGTCTTGTTTGTCACTCATTTCGGTAGTTGTAAGTCAAGTAAAGTGAGTGTCAAAGTATCGAGTTTACCGTATTTATATCTAAACGGTACTAATTACAGTCATATAAAATTAGCCTACCGGCCGATTTTATAGCAGATGGATAAAATTAGCCTAAACGGCCAATTTTACAGCAAATAAATGTCACGGAATAAGTATATAATAAAATTAGCCTAGCGGCCAATTTTATAACAAATAAATCGGATAACGATATGCGTTATCAAAAGGTAAATTAAATACAATAATACGGACTAATTCAGCAATGAACAAAGAAATCGTACGGAATGCATAAATACTTGAGACAGTGGAACCCACAATAATTTTAACTAATACGGTAATGCCTAACTTATTTATGCAACTTTTCGAACTCACCCACTCCAATAATTCTCCAGAAAAACAGATTCCCAGATACAAACCGAACGTGAACCTTTCCGTTTTTAACGTTGCGGACGAAACGCGATTTTCCCAACCAAAGTTGTTGAGTTATCTATCTCCCAAACTTGTTAAACACGGTCTTGCTCCCGTTACAGTCTAGAAATGAGTTCTGAATCCTGAAAAAACAAAAGAGTTAGGTTTTACTTTACGAAAATTTTGTACCGGTACAATATGGTATTTAAACCCTTTTTTAAACACCGGTATTCAATTCCAAAAAATATTTTACACGCGGTTCAAATCAAATTTTATTTCAAAATTAGCACTTAGCTAATCAAATACAAATTTTTACCTCAAAATACAAAATTTTCAAACAACTTTAGTCCTACCGAACCGTAGTTCAGTAAAACATATTCCTACTAATTGAAGAGATACGCCTATTCCTACTAAATGGAAGAGACGGTAACAATACCTGCAATATCCTACTGTAAAGTTTGTAAATCAAATCATAAATCCGACCTTCTCACCAAAACAGTAAACTCTAAGTAAGCGAATATATTGCAGTATCGATCTCTTATAACCGGTGAGGCAGAAAACAGTCTACGAGCAGACAAACTTCGATGAAACAAAATCCCGCGCAGCGAATCCTAAAATCAGGCTGACTCGCTGACGGACTAAGGGGCTCGTATACTTTGCCGCGGTGTGATTTATATGGTTGGGCAAAGGGACGCTAGCTAGGTACAGAGGCAGAGATTTGGAGATGTCTAACTAGCGAGCAAAGTGCAGTAAGGACGAAAGTTAATTTTATATATTTTGAGGTGTAAATAATTTCTAACGCGCGTGTGTTAATTCTGAACGGTCAAAGCAGTTTTGCTCCTTCACATATATAATTACTGGGTACGGTGTGCATTTTACAAATATTCTAATTTTGTAACTTGTAGGTCCAATACTCACGAATGATAAGGTTCCTTCCCCTCTTGCGTATTTCCAGGACTCAAATTCAGGCATAAGGTTAATACTACGCCCAGAATTCGGCAATTTTAGGTACCAGGTCCCTGATACTAAGAAGAGATGTGTTAGTTTACTACTGTAGGCGTACAGTTACTAATAGCTATCCTGGCTCCTATCTAGAATTTTAGTCACCCAGGTAGTCCAGGTAACTTCCTATTAGGGCGTTGGCGGGGACACGGTAGATGTTAGTATCCCTAATAGCTTCAATTTATTTGCGCCTAGTGTAAACTGCCCTACCGCCTGAACGGTACAATCCCAATTCAGGTGAAAACACAGCAACCCTCCTAGCCTACAAGTTCTGATGTAATGGACACCGTTGTACGGCAAATAGTCACAGACGCACCTGTACTTAGCAAGAGTTAAGCGTACAGTTTGCTGCACCCTAACCAATGTGTATGCCTTGTACCGGTGTGCCTACGTCCTATCTGCGTACTAGTATCTCTGCTCTCTCTCCCTCCCCCCCGTAGGAATATGAAGGTCTACTGCGGTTTTTCCTGAATCAAGACAGTACAGTCCCTATGATGTAATTTTAGGCTTACAGCGTGTCACTACGTCTACCTTTTGATCTTTTGGTCTTACACTTAGGTAGCAAGGATCGAACGCTGTCTAACCTTTCAGGCGATGGGCGAATAACTCTAGATGGTATTGCGGGTTGTCTCTCGTCTACATTCCCCCGATGTTCCCGTTCATTGCTGCGGCCCGATCTCTAGCCGGCCATCCTGTCCCTGAGTTTGTTCACCGTAGTGAATCCATAGTAAAACAGATAGAAAAGGGCTGAGATGTGACTAGTATTTCTAACTTTTATTACAAAAGATTATAATAATATGTACAATGTAATCTGAAATAAACTAAGCACGACAGAATAGATGTGAATATTGATATAATAGATTGTATAAGAAGTTTGTGTAAGTGTGATAACTAATGAACGAAATCGCACCTTTATATACTAAATTTGTGCCGCAATCAATCGAGAAAATTCTCGATTGTTCTATAGATTCTAACAAGGTTTTAAAGATAGCTATTGGTCCAGCTAATATATAACTTGCACGACATTGGTTACAATCAAATAACTACAGCCTCATTGGTACAGACAAATGCAATTAATTTGTAGCGGTTAATTTAAATGAGTTGAAATTCTGTACAAAAAATAATTCGCACTTACTAGGATTCGAACTCGATACCTACTACACATATAATTTCCAACGCTCTACCAACTGAGCTACTGAACCACTTGACCGATAGATGTACAAATGATAGAACCAATACGAATGAGAACTCAAAGCAATCTTTACAAAGTTAATTCGAATAAAATAAAATTTTGAAATCCACGGCATTTAGGGAATATAATTCTATAAATAATAATAATAATAATTTATTTATAACGCGCCTTTTAAGGGCAATAAATCAAGGCGCATTTAAGGGTTATGGTGTATATTATACATATTAATACAGTATATGTTATTTTATTTTCATAGTATTTTATTTTTGCATCGAATTATGTTTCTATCAGGAACTGGACAATTCGGTCCCGGACAATTCGGTCCTAAAACAAATGATTTCCAAGTTTAATTTATGGTCTACCTGCAGTATACCAACACCGATCACCTTAATTAATATTGCTTTAATTATTTTTATTAAATCTATTACCTCGGACATCTAAAATACAAGTACTACTACTACTAGGTCGAGCGAACTCGGACAGTGGAAATGAGATCCTTCCAGGCTTCCCGATTCTCCATAGTTGTCGCAATTTCGTTTCTCCCAAGTTCAGTATCCCTTTCAAATTGATCTATATATGTTATGGCAGGTTGTCCACGACTACGCTTTCCATGAGTTGGCTGCCAGAGAAGTAGATCGGGTATGACCTCGTCTTTACTTCGCCAGCAGTGCCCACTGAATCTTAATCTGCGTTCACGGAGGGTGGTTGATACAGGTGGTATTGTACCATAAAGCTCGGCGTTTGTCATGTGTTGTCTCCAGCTGATGTTTAGGGCTGCCCTTAGTAGTCTTGTGTAGCAACCATCAATTCGTTGTTCAAGTGATTTAGTCAGTGTCCAGGTCTCACCCCCGTATAAAAATACACTTTCCACTGTGGCTCGAAAGAACTAAGTCTTCAGGTGCCTGGAGAGATCTGATTTCCAGATGGTATCCATTTTTGATAGAGCTACCCAAGCCTTTGCTTTCCTAACTTCTATGTCCTTTTTGCTACTCTCTATCCATGATCCAAGGTACTGGAAGCCGTCGACCTTCCTTAGTTGATTATTATCAATGGTTGTCAAGTTTCCATCAACATTAAAGGTCATGAATTCGGTCTTGGTAGCATTTATATGCAATCCAACCTCCTATGCAGCCCTCTCCACTTTATTTAGTAGAAGCTGTGCATCTGCTAGCGTATTAGAGAGCAGGGCGATGTCATCCGCTAAGTCGGTGTCTGTGACTGTAGTTACCGGATATCTACTACTTCTGCGTTCTTGAAGTGTGAATCCCAGATCTTCACCCTTTGTGGCCGTCCTCATTGCGTAATCCAGCACAATTACAAATAGTAATGGTGCTAATGTGTCACCTTGCAGTACGCCAGCCAGGATTGAGAAAAACTCAGTTTCACCATCTGGTGAGAGTACCTGCGCTTCTGTGTCACAATATAACAATCCAATGCCAGCAACAATTTTACCTCTATGGATGGAGTCGAATGCCTTCTTGAAGTCCACAAAAGTCATCACCCCACAACAATTCACTTATTATCATTAACTAACAGCCTGGGCCAGGCATACGGGGTTACAGTGGTTTCTACAACACTGTATAATAGTTATTCTTTGAGGCATGGTTGCCATTTCTGGCAGAGCACGGGAATAACGGAAGTTGTACTTTACTTTGAGTGATTGTATGGCCTTAATATGATCTTCCACTCCATAACGAAATATTCATCCGGCCTGGTAGCTCAGTACACTCACCCGGCTGATGATAACCAGAAGTTTGAAACCTAGGTACCGGGTTCGAGCCCCAACAGGGTCGGTTGATATTTTTCGCTATGGAGAGCATTATCATATTGTCCTATTTACATTATATATTTAATTCACCGCGTCACTCACCCCACAACAATTCACTTATTATCATTAACTAACAGCCTGGGCCAGGCATACGGGGTTACAGTGGTTTCTACAACACTGTATAATAGTTATTCTTTGAGGCATGGTTGCCATTTCTGGCAGAGCACGGGAATAACGGAAGTTGTACTTTACTTTGAGTGATTGTATGGCCTTAATATGATCTTCCACTCCATAACGAAATATTCATCCGGCCTGGTAGCTCAGTACACTCACCCGGCTGATGATAACCAGAAGTTTGAAACCTAGGTACCGGGTTCGAGCCCCAACAGGGTCGGTTGATATTTTTCGCTATGGAGAGCATTATCATATTGTCCTATTTACATTATATATTTAATTCACCGCGTCACTCACCCCACAACAATTCACTTATTATCATTAACTAACAGCCTGGGCCAGGCATACGGGGTTACAGTGGTTTCTACAACACTGTATAATAGTTATTCTTTGAGGCATGGTTGCCATTTCTGGCAGAGCACGGGAATAACGGAAGTTGTACTTTACTTTGAGTGATTGTATGGCCTTAATATGATCTTCCACTCCATAACGAAATATTCATCCGGCCTGGTAGCTCAGTACACTCACCCGGCTGATGATAACCAGAAGTTTGAAACCTAGGTACCGGGTTCGAGCCCCAACAGGGTCGGTTGATATTTTTCGCTATGGAGAGCATTATCATATTGTCCTATTTACATTATATATTTAATTCACCGCGTCACTCACCCCACAACAATTCACTTATTATTTGAGCTATTGTTGATCTACTTGGTCGAAATCCGTTTTGGCTCTTACGCAGTAGTTTCTCTATGTGAGGCCTAATCCTATATAGAATCATTTTATTGTATATTTTGGCAGCTACCACAAGCAGACAGATCCCACGATAGTTTGTTGGTATGCCGAGGTCTCCTTTCTTGGGGAGAGGCTTTAGTTGACCTTTAGTCCAAATTGGTTGTGGCTTTTCCCCTTTTAACATCCGGTTGTAAACATTCAATAATGGTCTATTTAGCACTCCGGTTTTCCATACCTCTGCTGGGATTTCATCTAATCCACTCGCTTTATTATTGGACATGCTTTTAATGCTTCTTTGGAGTTCGGCAGGTGTGAAGTCCCCTGTTTCTATAGGTAGTGTCTTGTCATATATTTTCCTTGTAGGGCTGACCTCGATGTTTGGTGGCTGCCCAAGCAAGTTGCTGAAGTGATTTTTCCACTTCCCAACACGTTCTTCAGGACTATCGGCTTTGAGGGGCCCCTTTGCACAACTTTTCCGACCAGATACCTCATTTACAGTTTGCCAGGTAAGTCTTGATTGTTGCTGTATGTGAGCAGTTGTAATTGCTTCAGTTTTATCCTGTATGTACTTTTCCTGGCTGATGTTTTAGGCCAATTTAAGATCGTCCTTAGCTTTCTCAACCTTGTTAATGTTTTCGGTTGTTGGTTGTTCGGTTTTAACTTTGTAGGCTATCTTAAGATCTTCTCTCTTACAAGTAACCTCAGAGTTTTGCTATGGCAAATATTGTTTTCGTTTGGGTTTCTGGAGGATATGCCTCTTAGCTGATTCCTTGTGGGCTGTTATTATATTCTGGTATATTGAATTGGTGGATTGGTCTTCATCCATTGACTGAAGTGCTTCAAAGCGGTTTTTAACTACTACTGTATAAGCATCCTTTACAGCATTGTCAGTTCTGAGTTTTTCCCAGTCATATTTGATTTGCTTGCTTGTCCTGGGTTTGCTGGCTCTCAAACTGAGTCTGATCTCTGCAGTCACAATTCTGTGGTCCGAACCAATTAGGTTGAACGAGCTGTATGCCTCGCAGTTGATCATGCTGTTTCTCCACTTTTTGTTTATGAGGATGTAATCCAGTTGTGCTTTGGTTCCATTAGGGTATTGAAAGGTCCATAGCTTCCCCTTACTCTTTTCGAATGTGTTGTTTGTTGGTATCAATTCACATTCTTCCATTAGGTCTAAAAGTAAGTACCCATTTCTGTTGGAACTGGTGTTATAGGTATAACCCTTGATGTCTTCTGGGCCAATTTGGGCATTCAGGTCACCAGCAATGAATTTAACATTGTGTTTCGGAATGTCCTTTATAAGTCCAGTCAGTTCTTCATAAAACTTGACTGCTTGTTCTGGCTCTGAGGCATTGGTTGGACTGTAGCAACATATAACTGTTGCCGATTGACCCCGAAACTCCACCAATTGATGCATTGGCCGAGTTTCTTACTGCTGAGCTTGTTACTAACGTCCATCCATTTCCAATGTCATTGTACTTCATGGCAGTGTCTTCATGACAAATCCGATGTTCTTGGATGCAGATGATGTCGATGTTATATTCCATTGCCAGAGCGACCATGTCACCCTGTTTGTTATGTGGTTTCATCGTGCGTGCGTTCATTGTAGCAATCTTTAGTGTCTTTTTACATTTCAACTGGTTGGTTCTTCTTTCTTCTCGGTCTTCTCGATCTTCCTCTCTTTCCTTTCTTTTCCCCTTTCCTCCACGACTCCTTGATCTACTCCCTTTACATCGGCAAGAAAAATGTAATTTAAAAATGTAATTACAGTAGATAAGCATTTTGAGTTCAAAATATTGTAATTGGGATTCATAAATTCCATTTGATATATTTCAAAATTATTCTTTCCTTATCTGAAATCGTAATGTAATTTTTGAAATCCAAAAGACGCATTCTGAAATCGAAATGATAATTTTAGAATCCAAATGACATATGTTGAAATTGAAATGTATTTGTTTAAATACAAATGGTATATTCTGAAATTGAAATAGATTTATTGAAATCAAATTGTAACATTTTGAAATCACAATGAAAAAACTGAAACCCAAATAGAACTTTCTGAAATCAATGTGATGATTTATGAAATACATGTTGAAAAGGTGTTGAGGATAATATAGAATTATATCCTCATAAAAGCCGTGGATTTTCAAAAATTTTATTTGTTGGAATAAACTTGTTATAAAGATTACATTAAGTCCTCATTTGTCTTTACTATAGCTATACAATAGCTATAGCTGTACAATGTTGATCAAGTGGTTCAGTAGCTCAGTCGGTTATGCGCTGGAAAATCGTTCAGTAGGTGTTGAGTTCGAATCCTAGCAAGTGCGAATTATTTTTTGTGCTAAATTTCAACTCATTCAAATTGACCGCTACGATTTAATTGCATCTGCTTAAGGTAGATTAACCAATATGATTGCAGTTATCTGATAGTAACCAATGTCGTACAAGATATGTGTTTGCTGGACCAATGATTATCTTTAAAACCCAATATAACTCATAGAATATTCTCGATTGTTTGCAGCACCAATTTGCTATAAAAGGTGCAATTTGTTCATTAGTTATCTGATAGTAACCTTCTATATACTTCACTTAGTTATTCACTTATTCACTACTTTAACTTTGTAAATGTTATTGTATATTAGTTATCGTTTAAATTTTGTAATAAAGATAGAAGTATTCGCCACATCTGCCTTTTACTATGTTTCACCACGGTGAACCCAACTGAAAGATGGATGGCAGGCTAGGTAGCGGACCGCAGCAATAGACGGGAACATCGGAGGAATGTAGGAAGAGACAACCCGCAATATCATCCTTAGTTATTCGCCCATCGCCTGAAGGTTAGACAGCTGTTTTCTGCCTCACCGGTTATAAGAGACCAATACTGCAATAGGTTTGTTTACTTAGAGTTTACTGTTTTGGTGAGAAGGTCGTATTATGCTTTGATTCACAGACTTTACAGTAGGACATTGCAGGTATTAGTCCCGTCTCTTCCATTTCGTAGGAATATGGTATTATTTAACATATTTCCTAATTTAGTAGGAATATGTTTTGCTGAACTACGGTTTAGTAGGACTAAAATTGTTTGAAAATTTGTATTTTGAGGTCAAATTTGTATTTGATTAGCTAAGTGCTAATTTTGAAATAAAAATTTTGATTTGAAACGCGTGTAAAATATTTGGAATTGAATACCGGTGTTTAAAAAAAAGGGTTTAAATACCATATTGTACCGGTACAAAATTTTCGTAAAAGTAAAACCAAACTCTTTTGTTTTTCAGGATTCAGAGCTCATTTCTAGACTGCAACGAGAGAAAGACCGTGTTTAGCAAGTTTGGGAGATAGATAACCCAACAACTTTGGTTGGGAAAAATCGCACTTCGTCCGCAACGCTGGAAACGGAAAGGTTCACGTCCGGTTTGTATCTGGGAATCTGTTTTTCTGGAGAATTATTGGAGTGGGTAAGTTTGAAAAGTTGCATAAATCAGTTAGGCATTACCGTATTAGTTAAAATTATTGTGGGTTTCACTGTCTAAAGTACTTATGCATTCTGTACGATTTCTTTGTTTATTGCTGAATTAGTCCGTAATTATTTGTGTTTGATTTATATTTTGATAACGTATATCGTTATCCGATTTATTTGTTATAAAATTGGCCGATAGGCTAATTTTATTATATACTTATTCCGTGACATTTATTTGCTGTAAAATTGGCTGCTAGGCGAATTTTATCCATTTGCTATAAAATCGGCCGGTAGGCTAATTTTATATGACTGTAATTAGTACCGTTTAGATATAAATACGGTAAATTTGATACTTTGACACTCATACTTTACTTGACTTACAACTACCGAAATGAGTGACAAACAGGACTATACGAAGAATACACATACCAAATATGACTCATGTGACGCGGATAAGTCAGTAGCGGAAGAACCACAGGGGAAGACTCGCGAGCCTACCGAACCTACACCGTGTGCGTCACCAGTACATCCAATGGGAGTACCGGATGCCGTAGTACGAGGCGACGGCAGGACCGAGGATTTTCTAACTGTTCCGCAACCTAGATACAGGGAAACGGACATGGTAAGTTCAGTAGGAAGCCAAGAGAGCGTTGTTAGAAGCGTCGGAGGATACATGGCGCATATTAACAGGAGTATTGGAGAAGGCCAACGCATATTAGACAAGTTGACCGCTCCGATGTCTCGGTTCGAATTCTACACCCTACAGGTTAGAGTACAAAGTAAAGTACATAAGTCTGTAGATAACCTAATCAGTCTACAAGATCTAGCTAGACAAAGACAGGATACGGACACACAGTTTAAGATCCTCGAGAAATTAATGATCGCTAGGGAGAAACTAATTTAGTTTAAGACGGCCGTTAGACTGATACAACAGGAACAAGCGGACCAGTTATTAGGTGAGTCAGTTTCCGACAAACTGTTACAACCCGAGGAAGAACAAGAACTGTACAGATTGGATGGACAATTGAAATACCTGATGGATCACTTACGTATGTGCGGCGAAGACGTTGGCGATTTGGAAACCGTGCCAGAAGCTACGAGGGAAACTTCACCCGTACAAATCGACCTGGCACCGGGAATACTGGATCAATCATTGGTGAGTATTCGCAGCGAAATTGGCGAGGTAAGTATGGTAACATCAGAAATTTCTCGACAGCAACAACAGTTCTACAGACAACAACGGGAAATCGAGGAACAAACTCAGTTATTGACGGTACAAGCAGCTGTAGAGGAAGAGAAACTACGCGTCGCAAATGTTGCGAGAATCTCTCATCTGCAAGAAGCAGCAGAACTAGAAGCAGCTGAGATGGAAAGGTTAGAGTTAGAAATAGCACAGTGTACAGCAGCAGCTGAGTTAGCGCAACGAGCAGCAACAGCTGAGTTGGAACGACAAGCTGAGTTAGCGCGACGAACACACTAAGTTGGAGAAACAAGCGGCAACAGCCGAATTGGACGAACAAAGGCGAGTTTCGGAAGCTCGAGCCGAGTTGAAAAAACGACAGATAAAGGCTCAATCAGCTATATGACTAGCGGAGTTCGAGGCGCAACAACAACAGACGGAACAACACGAGAAAGAAGTTAAACTTCATTTCGAACTCGAAAGGAAGGCGAGAGAATTAGCCAATGCCAATGAAGATCTGGATCTTCAAGCCCGCGATCGATCGATGAGATCTCGAGACGGACACGATCTAGACCGGATAGAGGTAAGGCATTGTCAAATTCAGGAACGGATGAAGGAAGGAAGCGTAGGAGCACCTGAGCAAGAACGGGAATTGGTTAAAGATTTGTGTCAACGATTTCCTCAAGTAACTCCAATGTTTGCACCAATTACGAACAAAGGACCTGTTTCGATTGCGGGTAGTAGCAGTATATCTCCTATACACGATGCGACGGAACACAGTTATGTTATTCCGGACAAGTTTGTACCGCCAAGAGCAACGTCATCGCCTATTCCGAAAGTCAAGGTAAGTAACCCACCGATTACAGATCGTAGTAGTTTATTGGCAGGGACTGCATTACTGACGACTAAACAGGTGAGTCAACCTTCGACACCGAAACCGGTCACGCACAACGCAGATCCAATTGTGTTTAGACCTACGAGGACTTTAGACGCAAACGCCATTACGCGACCAGCGTTTCAGTTTATATCGCAATCTACGACTTCGAGGAAGACTTGTGAGCCTACCAAACAACGGAGACCAGTAGACACGCGACCGCTTAACCAGTTTACATCGCAATCTACGACTTCGAGGAAGACTTCTGAGCCTACCGAACAACGGAGACCAGTAGACACGCAACCGCTTAACCAGTTTACATCGCAATCTACGACTTCGAGGAAGACTTGTGAGCCTACCAAACAATGGAGACCAGTAGACACGCGACCGCTTAATCAGTTTACATCGCAATCTACGACTTCGAGGAAGACTTGTGAGCCTACCGAATGACGGAGACCAGTAGACGATGTTTCCAAACGGAATGTTAGAATTCGGACAACACAAGGGACGCAAGCACGTCGGCCACCGTATCCAGGTGATAGTAGTACTTCAAGCGAGTCGGATTACCCCGAACGCGAGGTGTTTAGAACAGGAGCGGCTGATGAATGCAAACGTGAGCGTTCAGATAACTCCTTTATAAATGATCCTCCACAAAATACACCAACACAGAAAGCGTTACAACCAACGGACGCAATTAGTACGCAACAATTCGCCGACCTAATGCGACCAGTTGTCAACAAGTTGGCCCAGATTGAGGAACGCTTAGAGGAATTTCAAACCGATAGTTCGAGAAATACCGAATTCGAACACAATAGAAACCCAAAGGATCCGCAAAGAGTGATACCTTCAAGAAACACCTCGTATCAAAGGAAAGAGCCAAGACGGGAGAACATCAACTCGATTGCCAACCAAGGATGCGAAACTTTGAACGTAGCCGAGGAGATAGCTAAATTCGCAGCTAGACAAGGACTACCGGTGCAACAACCACCTAAGTTTTCCGGTAACTCCAAACATTGGCACACATTCGTAGACTACATCGAATCTCAAATTGCTGCGTGCGCTTTTACATCAAGGGAAAAGTTTAACTACCTGCTTCAAACATTGACGGGAGAACTCAAAGGTTTAGCAGAGACTTTCGTTGGTGTACCAGATGCCTTCGAGTTAGCATACAATTGCTTAACTTCAATCTACGGAGGTACGGTAAGCACGGCCAAGTCAGTAATAGAGGAACTCTGTAAGGGGGGGGGGGGCTATTACTAAACCCGTCGACTTACTGAAACTAGCTGACGAAATCAAGAACGCTATCACTACATTACGATCTATTGGACAACTCGATTACGGAAACACCCCTACAGTCCTATTAAAAATCATAGGGAGACTACACCATCGACTTCGTCGGGAGTGGAGGAAAATCGAGTATCAGCGGGAAGAAAGGGGTGGATTTTTGAAATTGGAGGATGTGTACCTATTAATATCTAGGGAAGCAGTGGTGGAGACTCGATCTAACTACACCGACCAACACATTGTAGCAGAAGGAATCACCTTACCATCATCCAACCGACAAAAACCACCGACGACATCCACAAGGACAGCCACCTACGCTACACCGACAGAAACCCGACAATTTTCTGACGGTAGTAAAGTGTCCGCACCCATTGGGATCAGACAGACTAGGCAGCAACTGAGTGCCGACTTTAGCGGTTGCCAATACTGCGAGCGGCTCGGTAAGCGGCATACTAGTCACAAGTTGAGAGGATGTCGACTGTTTCACGAGTTAAACTCGGAAGAACGAAGACTACAGATACGGCCATTGGATTCTTGTTGGAGGTGTACGCAACATGGACATGTCCGTAAGGACTGCCCAAATACGGACACATGTCCTTCCTGTGGACGCAACCATGACGGTTTGCTCCACACGGATAGTCATACGCCGACAAAACGCTTCACCAGGGAACACCCGGAAGCTGCAGCAAAATGCAACATGGCATACAAGAATCGAGAATCAAAAACAACACCAACTTTCGTGACGCATATTCGGGATTGTTTCCCAGAACAATCCGGGACTTCTGATGAAGAATCCGAAGACGACGACATATACTCAGATGGAGACGAACAACCATCGATTGCGCTTCTGACGCCTGACCAACTGAAGGGATTTAGCGTAATTCCTGTTAGGATTACGGGCACAAAAGGGAGCAAACGGATCTACGCTATTTTAGATTCAGCCTCATCTCACAGCTACGTGGATGAGAAGGTAGCCGACGTCGTGACGGACCTTAGACAAGGTAAGCACATCAGATATACCATAAGTAGTATGCATGGACAATGTGCAATACCAGTGACTAGAGTTAAGTTAAACTTAGACACTCTTCTTCCGAAATCGCAACATAGCAAAAAGGAGAGGTCTTTGTTACCCTTTAAGGATTTAACTTTTGCGGCCACTAAGGACTTTAGTAATCTACTAGGTCCAGTGCCAGAACAATCTTTGGAGGACTGTAAGTATTTTAGACACCTTGGTGTACCTGAATGTCCGGTTAACTATAGATCAGTAGCAATGCTGATTGGGACAGACCAATTCAACTTACATCAAGTGTGGGAAACCAGACCATCGGTAGTTGTAGCAGGAAACGCTTACGCCTGTCGAACTCCGATAGGTTGGTATACTCGAGCGCCTGTGCGCACACTAGATATAAGTGATGTGGAAGACGATGTGCAAAGTACATGAAGTTGATGTACCACAACTTCAACTCATTCCTTTTCACACGACAGAGACTATACTACACTACATTCGACAAAACACGACAACGTTATAGGTACGTCGTGTGTAGCGAATACAATAAGTCACAGAGAGCAGCCAATCCACAAGGTTAGTGTAGAGATTGAGAAGGAGCGGAGTCAGGCAGAGGTTCCATCAACGACAGATGATAACGCCGGAAGGCTTGCGAGTCTACCTAAACCAATAACCTTAACAACGCCCGTAGATGACGAAACCTTAAGACACTGTCAAGTGGAACAAGCGGCACTAGACAAAGAATTAACAGAGAAAACTATCAGATGGTTGGAGCAAGATACAGCCAAACCTGGTAGTTACGAACCATGTATATCGGAATAAGAGAAACAATCTTTAAAGATCATGGAAGATACTATCCGCCAGACGGAAGACGGACATTATGAGGTAGGGATGTTATGGCGTAACCAGCGTCCTAAACTTATAAATAATTATCCGCTAGCTTTAAGACGTCTAAACTCAATACGACAATGTTTATTGAAGGACGAGAAAGCCCATCTGCAGTACAATACCCAGATGGAGACGTATTTGACAAAAGGGTACGCTAGCAGAATGACTAACCCAGAGATTGGGACAGACCAGACATACTATTTACTACATCACTACGTGAGACACCCCGATAAACCTGACAAATTACGTGTAGTTAATGACTGTGTGGCTCTGTTTGAGGGAATGTCTCTCAATAGTGAGCTAATGGATGGACCAAACATAAATAATTATCTCATGGGCGTGATTATGCGCTTCCGTCAACGCCAAGTAGCATTTACTTGCGACGTCAAAGCCATGTTTCACCAAGTGCGAGCGTTAGAGCGAGACAGAGACAGTTTGAGGTTCCTCTGGTACCCGGATGGAGACTTAAGTCAACCACCGGCGACTTACCAAATGCAAGTTCGCGTTTTCTGTGCCAGAGACAGCCCAAATTGTACTATGTACACCCTGAAGCAGACCGCTAGGGACCAGAAACATAAGTATGACCCAGAGGTAATCCAGATCGTAGAACGAGATTTTTATGTGGACGATGGATTACAAAGTTGTGACACAGTAGAACGTGCTATAACAGTAGCACATCAATTACGGGACTGTTTAGCAGGTGGAGGTTTTAACCTCACCAAGTTTGCCTCAAACAGTGCCGAATTAGTAAATTCATTCAAAACGACTGAACGTGGGGGTGGTGACATTGACTTAGAGTTTGAACCACTACCAATGACCAAGGTGTTGGGGCTCTTTTGGGACCCAAACACAGACAACTTTCGAGTGAAGGTAAGACTGGACGCTCAAGGGGATTCTCTGACAAAGAGGTCTTGCTTGTCAAAGCTGAGTCGACTGTTCGACCCCTTTTATCAGCCCAATAATACTGCAAGCAAGAATATACATGCGCAGTATTTGGAAAGATGGACTTACATGGGACAAACCGATCTCATCCGAACAAGTGGACTTATGGAAAACTTGGAAGACGCAATTGTCTTCGCTAGAAGATTATTCCATACCCCGGGTGTACTTTCCATTACAGACGACATTTCCTGACGACTTAGAATTACATTGTTTTTCCGATGCCAGTGACAACGGCTTTGGAGTGACAGCGTATTTGCGCAAACAAGTAGACTCAGACGATTTCGAGGTTTCACTCATTACTTCTAAGGCTTAAACCATGCCTACTAAGTACATGACGACACCATGCGCTGAGCTACAAGCAGCAACCCTGTCAACTACAATCGTAAACCTTATACAGACGGAATTACAATCAAGTTTACAGATATTTTATTGGACTGACGCAAAGTTAGTTTTATTCTATATAAACAACGACACTCTTGAATTTAAGACATTTGTAGCTAACTGTCGTGCGGAAATTTTGGACCGTTCAATAAAGGAAGATTGGCGACATTGTCCCGGACCACAAAACCCAGCTGATATTGTGTCGCGAGGAATGATGCCTGAGGAGTTCTGTAAACCGGAGAACAAGGAATTTTGGCAACATGGACCACAATTCTTGCAAAGAACATCACAACATTGGCCGCCACTATATGACAACAAGTCTAACACTATCCCTAAGGACGCCGAAATTAAAAAACCAAAGAAAGGGAAAGCAAAGAAAAAGACGACGGCGAAACTCAAGAGAAAACCGAAGGCAAAATGGAAAGATATAACTTCCAAAGTTAAGAACGGAAGACTTGCGAGCCTTTCTCAACCAGACATATCGCCAGACGGTCAACCAGACATTTTGCCAGACATGTCACTAGACGTTTTGCCGGATGTTCCGCAAAACATTTTACAATACATACCACAAAATGTTCTACCAGACATTAGTAATGTATTGACTAACAGTAAAGCCGCAGTTTCCCTATTGGAGCGGCCTTGTATTGACAAACTACCAAATTTGACACTCTTGAGTAACCATAAGTACAGTGAAACCTCATGTATTACAGATGTAGGTAGTACCTATACAAATGTAAATACAGGTGTTACTTTGCGCTCAAGAGACATACCCAACTTACAACCTACGGTGATACCTGGGATAAATATCGGCAGAAAAATAAGTTTACCGAAACCCAGTGATCCCATAGAGTTAAAACCACCATTAAGGATCGACTCAGAAAGTACAGACAATCAAGGTAAGAAGACAAAGAAGGACAAATTACTTGTAGACCCGGACGGATCAACAGTCAACAAGGGAATACCTACCGGCGGACCCATGGGCCCATCTAGTAAAACAAAACCTTCCAAATTCTCCATTGACTTACCTGATGACGTCATAAACACTTACGTCGACCGCATTGTAAACCTGACAGATTCTTGGACAAACGCGTGCCGAAAATTAGCGTGGATTGTACGTTTTGTACAATACGTTAAAGGCAAGCGCGACTTTACACGTCGACTTACATTGACTGAGATAGATAGATGTGAAATTAAATTAATTCGCCATTACCAATTACGATATTTCGCACGCGAATTCACATCTATGAGTCAAGGTCAACCAATCAAGTCGTCACCAATATTGAGTTAGAGTCCGATAATTTATAATGGCTTAATTTGTCATAAATCTCGGCTTCAAAACATTGACCTTAATACTGATTTTAGGTACCCAATATTAATACCGCAACATCACGAATTACAACGTGCAATGATACTGGACGCACATTTACATCTGAAACACGCTGGAAGACACCACTGTCTTTCCTACTTACGTACAAGATTCGTATTAATTAGACCCAGTAAAGCGTTAAGTTCAGTGACGCGTACGTGTATTATTTGTAAAAAGGTACATTCTAGAATAGGTACCCAAGAAATGAGTGAACTTTCACAAGCACGACTACAAGCATTCAGACCACCTTTCACAGAGACTGGAATTGACTGCTTTGGTCCCATACATACGAAACGTGGACGTATACTAGTAAAACGCTGGGGACTGATTTTCACATACATGTCCAGTAGGGCAGTTCACATTGAACGTGTGATGGATCTTTCCACCAATGCTTTTATACTAGCATTACGGCAATTTATCACTAGACGCGGATTAGTAAAATGCTTGTACTCAGACCAAGGTACAAACTTTGTTGGTGCTCGAAATGAAATTGCTAGAGCCTTTAAGAAATTAGATCATGATCAAATCTCAAACGAACTACGTCCTTACAAGATTGTTTGGAAGTTTAATCCTCCAGATAGTCCATGGAGAGGCAGAGTCTGGGAGAGACTGATAAGATCTATCAAAACAGCCATGACAAAGGTCATTCCAGTACACCACATCTTGACAGACGACCAACTGACCACATTGTTTGTTGAAATCGAGGCAATACTAAATACTAGACCAATAGTATTAGTACCCGATGACAAACAATCCCAATTTGCTTTAACACCGGCACACCTGCTAATGCAGGCACCGACAACATTGATGCCTATTTCTATTCCAATAGAAGGCGATAGCTAGGGTAGAAAAGCGTGGAAAATCACGCAACTACTGGCTAACAAATTCTGGAAAATATGGCAAAACCATTATTTGCAATCTATTTCTGCCAGAACAAACTGGTACAATAATACCCGTGCATTAAAGCCGGGAGATTATGTGCTGTTAGCAGAAGTGAATCTAAAAAGACGCTTCTGGATAACAGGTGTAATTTTAGCCACACATCGATCTATGGATGGAGTGACAAGAACTGTGACGGTACGGACAATTGACGGTCGTACAGTAGATAGACCGACTCAACATCTCGTACTTCTAGAAGAGACTCGGAACGAGTCTGGAGACTACAAATCTCCAACTAATGTTAGTAAATAATAAGGAGTTTACAAATAGATTTCCACGTACCTGTACACTGTAGTAAAGACAGCGGTAGAATTCCATTGTCTTTATATGTGAACATTGAGGGTAGTACCCTTATGTGTCACATAGGAGCGGGATTTGTAGGTAAAAGAAATGGAATTCTACTTGAAACTCACAATATTGAGACATTTTCAAAATTTTAGACAATCCATTTTGGATTTGAAAATTTTTTAAATTTTCTCCAGTGAATAGATTTCAGGGTACAGTCGGGTGGAACTTAAAATTAGAAAGACAAGAGAACGGAAGACTCGCGAGCCTTTCTTAAATTTAATTAAATTTTACACGGTCTTGTTTCAATAAGTTACGTCAAAAATAGACTTCCCTATATTTATTACTAATTCTTGACTGCTTATTTTCTGATAATAGTTTGGGACCAAAAGGTGAGTATTTTAGACTCACAGCCAGTTTAGCCCAAAAATCGTTTTTATTTCGGCAAAAATTTAGATAAGAAAGCAGTGTGTCATTAAAGAAACCTTAGATCTTAGGCTATGGGTAGGAGGTTAGAGCGTTGTCGAGCCAAAAGGGCAGACAAAAAACACTCAAATCTCCTCACAACTAACAATAAACTCTGTTGTATTCCCTCTAGTAGCAATGATTATGTAACTATACTTCCAATAATGGCGAAGGGGATACATGGAGAGCCGAGATGGGGATACGATATCCAAGAGGAAGCAGCAGCGCCATTTGAAAGATTCGGTGCAAAGGATTACACTATATTCGGAATAAAGGATTTATCAGAAAGTACAGCGAAACTCGCAAAGACTAAATATGACTCAAATGTATTAAAGAGAAGGCAGAACGCGCTAAATGAAAGAATCGAAAGTTTACGTAAAACCTTCAATGAACTTTATCCGTATGATGCCTTATGTGATACGGGAGATATTAGTGAAGACCCCGATACCGAAATAAGTCGCTTGTATCATATCATGCAATACCTGAAAGCAGATGAACCTATGCCTGCGGTACGCGATGAATTCGATGGAATGCATCTTTACAGACAAACTCGAGGAGACGATAGAGAAACGAAGGAAGCCTTTTCAGTTTACAAACTTTATTATAAATGTGGTGCTTGTATGCGCGAACAACAAAAGGCGATTCCGATGCGTTTGAATAAGGAAAATCCCGAACCGATATTGGCGAGGTGTTCGAACCATCAACAACTACGCTACCAGGAAGGAGGGTATCCTTTATTGAATCCGTATCATTCATTTGCTATGAGTGGACCAAAGGCGGGAGAAATTGTCGTTTGCCCACCAAAGATTGTTGAACCCGATGCATTTGAACTTACGCTGGAAGAGGTGACTCAGTCAACCCGCAAAAAGAAAGAAGCTCTTAGCCTATACAGAGCCTATAAGGCTTTCGAGAAAGGTGAGATGGAAGAATGGGGCGGAAGACTCACAAGCCTACCTTACCATTGGATGTCACACGATCAAACTTCAGCTAAGGAGATGACACCGGAAATCTTCGAAAGTATAAACTTTGCTCAAAACGTTATTCAGAGACTACAGATTGCATCCCCGGAAAGGACAAGAGAAATGCAACCGCATAGTACTTTGACCACGAAACCATTGAGTACGACACTCAATTACCCTATTAGTATACCAGTCCGAGAGGATACGACGTATGAAATACCTATCGTGGATCATCCGGAAATCATTTCAAACCCGGAGTTTCTTCCTGCAGTTGTTCTAAGCGATATGGTTAAGATATATGATTTACGTAGACATATTACGCAGAAGGTCGTGCATAATGTTCCGCCTCACATTCAAGACTTTAGGGAATTGGATAGAGCTGGTGCTGATATAGCTCCGAGTAACCTGAAAGGATATTTAACCAGAACGATTCGTTTATGGATTGGAACAGGAACCTTCGAGTCGGATACAGACATCGCTACGAACTGGCAAGGTAAAGTCATTCGTTTCGAGGACGAGAGGGATATAGAGAAGATTTGGCAACCTTCGGAAGAATTGATGGACGAATGGAACAGAACGTTCAGATCATTTCAAGAGAATGGCTACATGTTTTATGATAATGAGGGCTGTTACGGTATATGGCGCTGTATCCACATTATTAGCCATGATACAGTATAATATGTTTGTTATTGTGCAGTATAATTATTTAGATAAGGCATAGTGCGGTGACATTTAGATAAGGAAGTTAAAACGCCCATATATTTGAATTCATCCATTTTGTATAGTATGTAGCCCTATCTATGTAATTTTGTATTAGGATATAGGTAGATAGTCCCAGGGTAGCAAGTTCTTGTTGGACCCTGGATACGGGCTTGCTGTTATTAGCCTCGACATGGCTAGCATAAGAACGCAGTCCTAACCATTCAGTAGCCAGGAGCATGATCCATTACCATATATGGTAATAATTTGCGATTTGGATGCCCTGAGGTTCACAATCCGGCTTCCTTATTGGCCTAACTGCTCTTAGGTTGGTCTGATGGTAAGGGCGGATTGGAGAGCCAATAGGGGACCGATTACATCATCCTTCTGAAATCACCTATAAATTGGCGCTGTGCCGGTATGTCTGTATTATTCTCCCCACACCATCCCCCAATCTGTGCTTAGTTTTCCGTATATTTTCTGCGTAAATTACTGCCCTTTTTTGATTTTCTTGAAATGATTTGCAAATTTATAATTTCTGTTTGATTCTTGTTGTGTTTCTCAATCAATCTCAAAGATTACTGCTAATTACATCATGGAACTGTGATTTCTACCCTTTAGTTAATGGTTCTATGTAATTCCTTTCGACACAATAATCCTACGGGATTTCTGAGACTGTCAGACATATGTGATTTGCATGTGCCGCTACGGTAGCTATTAATAAGGATGAAGGGCTAAGGTACCGGTAGGCGGTGGGCACATCGGGGGGTTAGCGACGAAGGGAGTGGAGGATTCAAAGGCGAGCAACGCTGGCGGGGGTCATCGTTGCGGTCGGGCAACTGGCATTGTGGTGCGTAGACTGCTCGCTGGTACGGTAACTAGGGGGCTGATAATCCAGGTTTTGTCTCTATTTTAGTATTAGGGGGCAGGAATTGGGTTAGTTAGGAAGCCTATACGTACCCGGGAGGGGCCTGTACGCATTACAGTGACAGTGAAAGATGTTAGTGTTGATGATCAGTGTAGAAAGTGAATTGCACGATTGTGGACACCTTGCGAATAATTGCGAGCTATGATTGCTGACGCTGATTGGTGTGTTACTGAAGTGTGCCTAAGATTACGAACACTTAGATAGCCCCCCTTTCTCTTTGATTGATTTCTATTTCTTAGATTACTATAATTAATTATTGATTAAGTCAAAGTAATACGGTATATTAGGCTGTTGCTAATGTGATTCATTGCGTAATAAATTAGAATTGCGCATTCTGGAATACTTAGTAATTAGTACGCCGTTACACATTTGTGACTGTAATTAGTTATTAAAATTAAGAATTAGTACGCAGCATAGCGGAGAGTAGCTAAGGTAATAATTAGCGTACCGTAAACTATTCACGCTGAGCGGTTATTTGCATTAGCGGGCAATAAGCTAGATCGCATTATTCAGTATTAAAAGACACTGTACACTAGTAATTTGCTGGCCTAAAGCCAGCTGCAGGCAATTTTAGACCCGGAGTGGTTTTACGCGCACGTAGAGACAGCATACTGTACCAGATTTGATTATTTTTAAATATTCTCGCATTCACACATTCTGTTAGGGAGCCCCCAGTATTCGCGATTAGAAAGAGCTTAGGTACTATCGTATAACAGTAAGTAAAATTAGGCGTAAGAATACACTCTGAGTGCAAAGCCCCTCGCACTCGTCTTAAGTCAGCTTAGGGAGCCGATTTGGGTTTGTTGTTTTGGTTATTCCCGCGTGGCTCATAGATTCGAACAGTTAGCTCTCTGTTGAGCAATCGGCAGAGAAAGGAACAAGCAATTTGCAGGAGCCGTGTAAATTTAGTAAAATATATTAGCGGACGGCAGATTAGCGCCATCTAACGGTAAGTAGTGGTTTTGTATTTAGCAGCCTTACATTTAGTAATAGCACGCTCCTGATCACCTTTATTTAACAGTAGAGCAGTCTTGGTGTCTGATTGGTTAGGCAGGAACTTATTAGGTGGGCAGAGAAGTATACCGGTATTTGTCTGTTCAACAGTTCTGCTGTTAGTATAGGGATCGCGCCTTGTTTAACAGTAATGCGTATATTTTGTCTGCTGTAGGCCTACCGCGTACAGTAGGACATTGAGAGTATTCTTAGGCTGTTAAGTTTAGATTACGGTATTCACTGGTCGCGTACAATAGTACAGTAGTACATTAGGCTGATTGCTGTTACTGCGTATAGTAGAAGGGACATTTGTTTTGCTGTACCACATACAGTATTTTAATCAAGAAAAGCAATATTAACGAACAACTAAATAATCCCATGGTACGTTTCGATATATTACAAAATAATCATCATCAGCCAAATAAAATAAAACAACATACTGCACAACATACTACATAACATTGTATTCTACTGTACCTTTAATCTAGCCTGTCATGTCACTCAATTGAAAATTTATAAACTGTTGTACACATTTAGGCGTATTTAGTAAATAGTTATAATTGCTGAATTTTGAGTTTCTGTCTGTATGTTGTTTTATTTTATTTGGCTGATGATGATTATTTTGTAATATATCGAAACGTACCATGGGATTATTTAGTTGTTCGTTAATATTGCTTTTCTTGATTAAACTACGTTACCCAACTGGAACCTCGGTCACTTCAACATACAGTATTCTTTAGGCTGTTAGGTTGGTGTACTGTTCTACTTACTGTACTGCGTACAATGGATGTACGGTAGTGCGTTTTTACTAATTGCGAATACAGCAGTTCCTTAGGCCTAAGGGCAAGCTGTAATTAATTAGTTTTTTGAAAATTTTAGTTAGGTTTGCGAGAATTTAGTTTTGGTCAAAATTATTTGTAAAATTCTAGAGTTTTGTACCGGTATGTTAGGTAACCGCTTAGTTATTTTATACCATCTGGAGATACATGGCAAGACGGGACTTCTGAGTTTAGGGTTCGTGTGGGTCTGCGGGTTCGGTTTGCAATCAGCGAAGAGCCTGAATCTTTGGACGCGGACGTGGAATCTCACAGCAAACAAGGTTAGTTGTTCTGTTGGCACTATTGTGTTTGTGGAAGCAGTAAAAAATTACCGATTGTTTAACTGCGAAGCTGAACTCAATTTATTAGTTAGGTTAGTTAGGTTTAGCCGGCCATGGTTTTTTGAATCGCTCAAGTTAGAGAGAGAGTTTGAGAGAGTCGCAACCCGAAGATGTAGCCACGCGCTAGTGGATACATATAATATTTGAAATTAAAATTGTGTTAATTAGAGCTATATATGTAAAATTAGAAATATTCGGGTGGCAAGTTTATTTTGAATATTTTGTATTAGATTCAAAGTTATTTTGTGCTATACCGGTATTAAAATGCTATATAATAGCTATATAATAATATTTTTGTTTAAATATTGTGCTAGTATTTGCTATAACTATATCCTATTAAATTCACAATATTGCATTGCGAATTTATTTTGACATTTTGGACCAACTGATTATTTGTCAAATAATTTGACCGTATTTCGGTTAAATTATAATTATATCTCGAAATTTTGTGAGATATTTTTGCCGGAAGGCAAAACATTATTTAGACTATGAGTGTCTCAGACAAGGAGGCACTAGAGGACAGCTATGAGATGGCGGCTGGACCGCCGACTGACGATAGCGTAAATATTACTGTTGACGACAATGCCGACTATGACGACGCAGCGAGCGACTCTGACGTAAGTGAACAGGAGGACGAGACAGTAACTAGTGAGGAAGAACAACAACCTCAAGTAATAGTATTAGGATCCCCTACCACTACTGTAAGGAAGGATTGTACAGCAGCCCGACCAGAGGTGAGTGATAGGGAGGTTAGTGTAGCAGAAGCGAGAGCCCGGAGCCCGGTTTCCAGACCTGTGGGTATGGTAAGTGCCGTGGTCCCAGCGGCTATAAGGAGTACCCGTAGTTCCCGGAATAATCCTTCAAGTCCACCAAGTGTAAGTCAGGTAAGTGACAGAGAGTTCGACATCGCGATAAAGAAGAAACTTCGCGCGCATGCCGGACATATAACTCGGACGACGGACAAGGTAAGGAAGATGCTAGCCGACTCAGCGAACATCGGACGGGCAGGGTTAGTAGAGATTAGAAAGGGATACAACTCAGCGTTATTTAAGCAGACGGAGGAGCTTGCAGTCCTAGCAAAGAGAGCAGTGGAGTCTCAGTCGAGCGACGTGGCGACGAGGATTTACGACAGGGTTTTAGCAGCCCTGTTGGAGCACCGCGCGTTATCGGAGCGATTCCGACAAGTTAGGACGGAGAACTGGCTGCTATGGGCATCACAAGCGCAGGCGACTCAGGTGAGTGACGCAGAGTTGAGAAACTTAGTGGAGCAGGAAGAGATCCAAGACAAGGAGGAGCGCCGTTATCAGAGGGAAGTTACTAGCTGGCTGATGCAGAGTGGAGTGGTGGTACCGGGCCAGGTGCTACCGACAACGGAGAACATCCAACAAAGTACGTTAACTCCACCCGACGACGCATCCAGAGACAGTGGCGATTCCCAGGTTAGTCACACGCGAGGGAAAGTTATATGTGCTAGATCCCTTGTTTCTCACAACTCAGCGGAGGAGAGAAGACGCCGACTGGACGAACAACAGGCGGAAGTTTTGCATGCATCGGAAGCACGGAAGGAAGCTGAAAGGGAATGGGAGCGCGCACGTAAGTTAGACGCAAAGTTGCGGGAGTTGGAAGACAAAGGTAAGCGTGAGCAAGCGGAACGCGAACGAAAAGAACGCGAACTCCAACTTGAACGCGAACAGAAAGAACGAGAACTCCAACTTGAACGCGAACGGGAAGCGAAGAAACGCGAACTCCAACTCGAACGTGAACAGGAAGCAAAGAAACGCGAACTCAGACTCGAACGCGAACAGAAAGAACGCGAACTCGAACTTGAACGTGAACGCAAGGAACGCGAACTCGAGATTGAGAAAGAGCGACAGATGTTGTATGAAGAAAAGGCACAACTGGAAGAAGAGAGCGTAGCGAGACGAGCGAGGGAAGAAGAAGAACGTAAACTGGCGCAGTTAGAAAGTGCGAGATCAAATTTAGAGAGCGAAGAACGGACCAGGAAGGCGAATGAAATCGCCGAGAAGGGGATGCGAATGATCGAAGAATGTGGGGCGAGTGTAGGTACTGAGTTGCGAGAACTGTTCGCACTGCAGAAGGCCGAACAGGAAGCGAGAACTCAGACTATACGCGAGTCGACGACGACCAGAATTCCTATACCTGGTCCAGCTATTACGAGTACTCGGATCGCTAAACCGTTCTCTACATATCGCACGCCAGTTGGTATTAGTGCTTCACCCATCGCGCAGAATCCACGTCATCGGAACACCGCACCACTTCATACCAAATGAGACGATGAAGAGTTTAGAGAAACTCCGACAGGACGAGTATTAGGCAAACCGAACCCGCGGGTTTGGAATACGCGAACGGAGCGCCGACCCAGTTCGACGGAGAACTTCCGGGTTAAACCGGAAGAGGGATCATATGAGAGACAGCGGATTACTCAGATAGAGCCGACTATACAACAGAACCCTAGCCAGGAATTTATTACGAGGGATGAGTTAAGTGCCAGTTTAGCGCAAGCTATATCGCCGCTCATCCAACCTATAATGGACATGCTTAGTAACCTACGGTTAAAGGAAGCAGCCCAGGTAAGGAGTAATTCAAATCCTAGCAGGCCTGACTTAGATAAAGTCCAACCTAATCAACGAGTACGTATATCAGAGGCAACTATACATAGACCTCAGGTAAGGACGCCTGTCCTGACTATCCATAATCCCAATTTCGAAAATTCGGCGGAAAAGTTTATACAGGACGCTTGGGTCAGGGCCTCAGCACGCAAACCTGCCAAGGTCTCACTAAGGACTGACACCGAGTCAAGCGATGAAGAGGAAGACATGAGACGTCAGAAGTCCCGAAACTATAAGGAAAGAAGGACCGACGCGGAGCAGGTAAGTTGGAACCACCGGGAAAGGACCAGACTTAATAACCCTGCGGAACTAAACCATTTGTTAACCCGGAACGACGCAACCCTTAGGGACATAGGTAAGTTTGCTGCTAGGCAAGGACTGCCGACGCAACAACCCCAGAAGTTTATGGGCAACCACAAACACTGGAGGACATTCAAAACCTATGTCGACGAACAGCTGACCAACAGCACCTTTACTCCCAACGAGAAGTTCAACTATTTGCTTCAGATGCTCCATCGAGAACCTAGAGTCATTGCTGACAACTTCGTCGGCAATGAAAGAGCATTTGAGTTAGCAATGAAGACGCTTAGCGACATCTATGGGAATAAAACCAAGATGGCGCAGTCGATAGTGGAAGACTTGGGTAAGGGCGGAAGGATTACAACTCCGTTAGAGCTGTTGAACTTAGCGAACGCTATTTCGAACGCATTAGACATCTTGAGGACGGTGAATCTACCTCATCATGGAGATCACGCCAAAGTTTTAAAAAGCGTAATAAGATGTTTAAACATGCGTTACAGACAGAAATGGCGCAAATTAGAGAACAAGTTGGAGGGCCAAGGTAAAGTATTGACACTTCAACACATTCATGACATGATAGCCACAGACGCAGTAGCAGAGATGAAATCAAACTTCTCAGAGGAGAATATGAGGGAGTCTAAACCTGTTACCGGTAAGTCTATGGTAAGTTTTGACGATGACAGGACCACTGTGACATTTAATTTAGTAGACAGATATAATTCGAGTACCCCAGCCTTTAGATCAGACTCGCGAGTATGGTCAGGTGAGCGGTTAGATAGACCTAGGTTAAAGCAACAGGAGTTGCCGGATGGATTTGTAGGTTGCCAATTCTGCTTACTAAAGGAGGTAAGATCTGACGACCATAAGTTAGATAGTTGCAGACGGTTCAAAGAATTAAATTCGGAACAGAGAAGAGTTCAGGTGCGGACGTTGGACACCTGTTGGGCTTGTCTTGCGCCAGGACATGTACGGCGGCAGTGCCCGAACAGCAAGGACGGATGCATGGAATGCGGCAGATTACATCACAAGTTGCTACATGCGGATTTCCATACCCCAACGGACCGTTACTTACAGCAAAATCCTCAAAGGAAGGGGAGAAAGAACCCGTATCGAGAAGGAGAAATACGTATACTAGCATCCAGGACGATGGTTACCAACCAGGTTCGTCGGACGAAGATGGCGAGTTAAGCGCGAGAGAAGTGACCTGCCAAGGTTTCACTGCGGACAGTTCATCGACCAGCGCGCGGACGTATTTATCATCGGCCACGTCGGAAATATTCAGCGTGATTCTGGTGAAACTTACTGGAGATAAGGGATCAAAGCGGATATATGTGATGTTGGACACAGCGTCCACATTATCTTATATCGACGAGGAAGTGGCGAGAGCCGTTTCTAGCTTCCAAGATGCCGAGGAGATCCAAATAGAGTTGAAGTCTATGCACGGGGTAGGGGACCTCAAGGGACACAGAATTTCGGTAGAATTAGACTCCCTACTTCCGAGAGACCAACATACTCGACAAGAACAGAGAGCTTTGCCATTGGACGGATTTAAGTGTCTAGCTATGAAGGGGTTCGGCAGGCAGTTAGGTAAGGTGCCGCCAATGAGTCCCATAGCACAGGAGTATTTTGACAAGCTCAGAGTACCCAGACACCAGGTAGGTTATAGGAATGTTTCTATGTTGATTGGTGCAGAACAGCTAATCGCACACCAAATATGGGAAACGAGACCAGCTGAACCGCATGTAAATGGACCACATGCCCATAGGACTATATTAGGTTGGTATACACGAGTACCCATGTCTTATGAGTTTACAGGTGGCGACAAGCCAATAGATAGATACGACGAATTACAGACTATAACTGAACCACCGTTAGTAGAACCACCAGACTTAGACGAGTTTAGGAGAACCTGTATTGACCATTATAGTGACGTTAGCGAGTCGGACGAGGAGTTGATTCCCGATAATGTTAGGTTGTCGGAACCACTTCACAACGACCGGACAGATAGTGAACCCGAGGACTACTGTTATCAGACCCGTGGGTCTGGTTCAGCGGCCCACGCTACCTATTTGAGTAACGTTTTGACTTATACCGATATAGTGGAGGGTCAAGTGGCTAAATATCGAGACCTAGACATTTTCCAATACAGTGAAGAGGAGCTACAGAAGGAATTGATACGCCAGGACCTCGAGACAGGAGCTAGAACCGTCGAATGGCTGGAAAGGGACGCAATGGAACCCGGTGGATATGACCTAACCATGTCTACTGATGAGAAACGGTCGCTGGAGATGATGGAAGACACCATACGTCTGCTACCGACTGGACATTTTGAAGTTGGAATGTTGTGGCGTCGACAACCACCTAAGTTGGAGAACAACTACAGTTTAGCCTTGAAAAGATTGAACGGAGTAAGGGCTCGGTTGTTAAGGAATCCAGACATTAGGAAGAAGTATTGCGCCCAGATCAACAACTATTTCGCCAAGGGATTTGCTGGGAAGGTAGAGGACCCTGACTTAGTGACAGACCAGACATATTACCTTCCACACCACTATGTGACTCACCCTGACAAGCCTGACAAAGTCCGAGTAGTCAATGACTGCGCGGCAGTCTATAGAGGTATGTCCCTGAATTCAGAGTTGATGGATGGTCCCAACCTGAATAATTATTTGATAGGTATACTGTTACGTTTTAGACAGTGGCGATTCGCTCATACTTGTGACATCGAGGCGATGTTCCACCAGGTAAGAGCCTGTAAGGCAGACCAGGATAGCCTTCGATTTCTCTGGTTTGAGAATGAAGACTTATCCGGCCCAGTGGTTACATACCAAATGTACGTTAGGATATTTGGCACCCGCGATAGTCCCAATGGTACGCTGTTTGTTCTAAGGAAAACGGCAACAGCCCAGATTGGTAAGTACCCAGTAGAGGTTATCGAGTCCATCTTGAGAAACTTCTACATGGACGACGGATTGGTGTCTAAGGACACGGCGGAACAAGCCATAGAAGTGGCTCACGGCCTACAGGAGTGCTTGGCTACAGGGGGTTTTCCTCTGACCAAGTTCACTACGAACTCGGAGGCCCTATTAGAGTCGTTCCCGGTGAAAGATCGCAGGAGCGGAGACATTGAATTGGGGGTAGAACCCATCCCCATGGCGCGAGTACTGGGACATGCTTGGAACCCGAACACGGACAAGTTCCAGGTAAGAGTTAGATTTGAGCCCAGTAGCCCAGACAAGATTTTGACAAAGAGAATTTGCTTATCGACATTGAGTAGACTATTTGACCCGATGAACTTTATCAGTCCGGTAATATTACAGGCACGAGCGTGCATGAGGAAAATTTGGTTGTCCAACCTAGAGTGGGACGAACCAATATCTCCTATACATGCAAAGCAGTGGAGAGAGTGGGAAGCCGAGTTACATCTATTGAAAAATATAGATGTACCTCGTTCCTACTTTCCGAATCAGCTGGTATTTCTAGCTGATCTCGAACTCCACTTATTTAGTGACGCAAGTGACACCGGCTTTGGTATGGTAGCCTACCTTCGCCGAGAGGTAAGTCAGGACAAGTTTGAGACGGCCTTTGTGACTTCTAGATCAAAGACAATGCCGGTCAAATACATGACTGTCCCTCGTGCAGAGTTACAGGTGGCAGTAGTTTCAGTCGAGGTAAGTAAGCAGATAATTGAGGAGCTAGACACGACATTGACCTTATTCTATTGGACGGACGCATCCTTGGTGTTAGTATACATTGCAGCCGACAATATTGCACTAAAGACATTTGTGGCCAACAGACGCGCTCAGATTGTCGACTTTACGACAAAGGAACAGTGGAGTCATTGTCCGGGAGTGTTGAACCCGGCCGACATAACTTCGAGAGGTGCAATGCCGGCGGAATTCTGTCAGGAAGAGTCCCAGGAGTTTTGGTTGCATGGACCTGATTTTCTAACGAGGACACAGGAACATTGGCCAGAGCGACTGAAGATAGTGACCAATCCGATGCCAGAAGATGCAGAAGTCAAAGTGGAGAAAGTCTCCAAGTCAAAGTCGAAAGCCAAACTCAAGTCATTGGAGCGGCCTGAAGAGTCATTGGAGCAGCCTGAAGAGTCATTGGAGCAGCCCGGAGACCTGTCAGACCTACAGACTTACGTGACGACTAGGTCCGGAAGGGTACCTAAAGAGGTGAGGTCTCTATAGAGGTGCCCTTAGCAGGCGGCAGCGGACTCGTGAGGGTCTAGGGGCACGTTAAATTTCCTGACCTAAGTGCAAGGGAGATACTGAAGGCCCTCGTGTCTGACGAACCATGAATCGACATGGTGCCGTGGTTCCGTCTAGTCGGCCTGTTGCCGTACTGCCAGTCCTGTACACAGTAGGGGTGGTGGCATGGTGTGATTTGTGGTTCATGTGGTGTGAACTGTGATTTGTATGTGGGCGAGCAGTGGCAGTTAGCTTTGGGGCTTGGATGTGTGCCATTGACCGTCAGCTGTTCCGTTTTTTTGATACTATATGTTATTGTCTCCATGTTCAGCTGATTGGTCTTTGGAGTGTGTTTAGGTCTGAGATGAGCTTTCTGTTGCTGTGGGTATGTGAGTACACGTGATTGTATGTATGGCCACTGTGAGTGAGTGTGGGAAACCTTGCCAGTTGGTCCAGACGCCGCTGGTATTAGTAGGACCATACTTTACTGCGCCCCAGCATACTTTGTGCACACAAAGTTATTTTGCCCCGATGGTAAAATAAGGTACTCTCGACTTTCTGGTTGGTCGATACAATTTTGTCCCCTCTGATTTTGTCCCTCACGATTTGACCCCGATTTTGTCTTTCCCGATTATGTCTCCTGTGTGTGCATGGTATGTGTCAGATTTTGTGTTTACCGTAGTGTACTTGATATCGTGAACATCTGTTGAGTACACGTGTACAGCGACTGGTAAGTGGTTACTTGTTCCTAGCTTTCGAGCTAGTCAGTATTGTTTGCGGAACTTACTTCCCCTCAATACTGCCGGCGAGGCGGGTGAAAACGTGTCAATATTCCATGTTGGGTAGCGCAAGCCCACGTGGGACAAGACCGTCAGTTAGGCCCAAGGGCAACCTTGGTGCTTGATCGCTATCGACTGGTCCACCTGCCGGTTGACTCTTTGTTATACTTTGAGTTGGCTCAATGTACAGTCAGGCCACAGTAAGTTGACAGTAGCCACCCATCTGGCTACACGTTCGACGAGCTGTGCCGGTGTGATCGGGGGACCGAAAACAGAACCCGGGAAGCATCGGGCCACCCTCCAGCCCGGTCTGATAATAACATCAGTCAGACTGGCCCCAGGGGTGGTGGGACAGTGTCCGCCTCGTGGGTGCTCCTCCGGGAGGAGCCCAGAAGGACACAAGCAAAGTTATGACGTAAAACCACCCTTACAGACTAGACGACGGTCACAGTTGGTAAGTGACGGACAGAAAATGACCGACACAATGGAGCATTTGGTTTCCAAACCTGCGGGTTTGGATTCGAAACTTCCATTAGTTAGCGGACAACCGTCGTTGGCATTAGAGTCATGCAGTGTTTATGACAAATTACTAAATTCGTCTGCCTCTTGGCTGACAATTTGTAAAAGAACTGCGTGGTTAAGCCGATACGTTTTGTACCTTTGTATAAAACATTAGAAACATTTGGGAGAACAAACGAGCGCTAATAGTGAGCGAATTCAGAAATTGAAACAACCTCTGACAGAGGATGAGATTGATCAAGCGGAATTAAGGCATTTGAAGCATTATCAAATGTGTGCCTTCCCGAAAGAATTCCACCTATTATCGGCTCAACAACCAGTTCTCTATAAACCCCTTAGATAATGGAGTCCATTAATCCATAAGGGTTTAATTTGTCATAGATCGAGAATCCAGACTGTCGACATAAATTCACAGTTTCGGTTCCCAGTGATAATCCCTAGTCACCCAATAGAATTGCAAAGAGCGATTCTATGGGATATACACAAGAGGTTGCATCACGCGGGAAAGTTACACTGTTTGTCGATTCATTCTATTGCAGCCAAGCAGGGCAGTAGGCACTATGTACGACGCCTGTCTGGTTTGCAAGAGGGTGAACGCCAGAGTATTGGAACAGGAGATGGCTGAACTTCCGGAAGTGAGAGTGCAGGCATATGACCCACCTTTTACGAACACAGGGGTGGATTGTTTTGGTCCGATTGAGGCAAAGAGTGGACGGCTGACCCACAAGCGATGGGGTCTGCTACTGAAATGCATGGCTAGTAGAGCCATACATGTCGAGCGTGTGGCAGACATGTCGACCAAATCTCTGCTCCTGGCCTTAAAGAGATTTATGGCCAGGAGAGGACTAGTAAAGGCGTTCTACTCCGATAAGGGTACAAACTTTGTCGGAGGGAATAGCGAGTTAAACGCGGCTCACAAAGCAGCACAGAATAAAGAAATTTCTGCAGCACTTTTGCCGCAATGAGTAGAGTGGAGATTTAATACTCCAGAAAGTCCTTGGAGAGGAGTAAGTTGGGAGCGTTTGGTTCGCTCTGTAAAACAGGCCATTGCCAAAACATTGCCTGTAAATAAACAACTTACCGACGACGAACTGGTTACAGCTTTCATCGAAATCGAGCATACCCTAAACTCGAGGCCGATAGCTATGTTGCCAGATGGTGTTGCATTAACGCCGAATCATTTGCTAATGCAGAGTCCAGCATTTCTTGTGCCGGCATCAGAACCCATTAGTGCCGAACTATATAGTCGTAAAAGCTGGAAAGTGACTCAATTTGTGGCGTACACATTCTGGGAATATTGGCGGGAATATTATCTTCCTACCATATCCACCAGAAATAAGTGGTACAAAACGGTTCGGAGCCTCCAAAGAGGAGACTACGTATTAATAACCGAGCCGATAGTCAAGAGAAAATATTGGGAGACTGGAGTGATCTTGCATATACACCCAGACGTGCAAAACATAGTGTGCACAGTCACTGTGAAAATTAGGTGCAAGTGTCCGCACCCGAAGAAGTGTAAAACTAATGGTTTACACACCTTGGACCGACCGGTCCAAGATATTGTGTTATTGGAAGAGACACGCATAGAGACAGGAGATTATAATTTGTCTCCTGCCTCAAAGCAAAGTTAGTGTTGGACACAACTCACTTCGTATGCATTCCTCATATGCAAATACTAGGAAATGCATAGGAGCGGGGTTGTGGTGATTTGCGTTGAGTTTTATCTGGTGGGTATCAAAAAACAAAATTTTATTTTCAAAATTTTTGGAAAATTAAAAAAAAAAAATTAGAAGTGAACCCAAGACAATCTCAGACGCTGTGTATAGACGCGTTTTAGAATTCGTCTATAGAGATACAGTAATTTGAAAAGTCGTGAAGCCTGGAAAATAGCATTTAGAAACCGTGGTGACGGCTATATTATGTAGGAGTGTAAATTGAGTTTAGCAACTTCCACAGATTGGTGCCAACAGTACAACTAAGGTGCTAAAGGTTAGTAGCACCAGGGCGTACACGGACCCCACTCAGTAGTTTGCAGTGAAGTGTGACATTCGATTATCAAACCTGTGGGTTTGGTATAGTCGAACAATCAAGACTATTGTCCCTTCTAACTACTGTAGTTTAGTACGAGTAATGGGAGTAGTTTGGGCATCAAAAAGTGAGTTGGTCACGGCCAGTTTATCTCCAAAGTTTTTTGCGCTATGCATGGGAATAGGTTAGAGGATAGTTAGTTAGGAAGAGACGGGATCTAGAGAGTCGAACCTGAACTGCTGGAAGGCAGCGGGGGGTTCGGGAGGTCTGTCTTTCGGCGACATCTAACTGATTTACCCACAGTGTAATTGGTTACGTAACGGTACTTATTGGGATATATATATGTATATACGCGGTGCATAATGGAGAAGGGAATTAGAGCGCAACCGCGCAGAGGATTTACTGCTAGAGAGGAGGCGGAGTTACCATTCGCGCGACCGGGATGTAAAGATTCAAATGTTTACTACCATGGGAGGTCGGTGATGGAACTAAATGGGAAATATAAACCTGCGTATGACAAGGAGCTAAGGAGGGAAAGAATGAGAGCGTTGGGGGACCGTATGGAAGTTTTGCGGAGAGAGTATCGCACTCGGTATCCCTACGACTTCGCTTTAGACGTATGTGACATTAGTGCAGACCCAGATGAGGAGATTGCGCGGCTGTACCATATGAATATGTATTTACGACATGAAGAACCGCTACCTGCAGTCCGAGACCAGTTCGACGGAATGCATCTGTACCGGAGGACTCGAGGCGAGGATCAAGAGACGCCGAAGGTCTTCAGTGTGTACAAGTTGTTTTACAAGTGTGGTGAATGCATGAACAAACAAGACGTCGCGATTCCCGACCGACTGGACGAGCAACATCCCGAACCAATATTAACACGATGTCCGGCTCATCAGTTCCTCAGATACAACGAGGGAGGTTACCCAATGAGCAACCCGATGATCAGTATCGACTTCAGCGGAAAGCAACCTCCTAGACCTGTTACGCCGACCGTTACAACATTAGATCCGTATACGGAGATTAAACCCTGTTCGAGACCCAGTTTGATAGAGACATCAGCGGCCATTTCGCTATACCGAGCCTACAAGGACCTAGAGGCGCGGCGCGAAGCGGCACGGGACTCGGGTACCAAACCCGCGGGTTTGGAGCTCTCGAGTCCCTGGACTACGTTTACTTCGCCTCATCGAGCGAGAACCCTCACGCCTGAGCATCAGGACGACATAGACGCGTTGCGGCAGGAGGAGCGAGCGGTGAAAGCGAAGGAGTTATTCGAGAAGCGGGTAGCAGAATATAATAAGACCGCGGATAGACATCAGGAGGAGACGAGGAGAGCGACCGGATTTGTTCCACAGGCCGTATCTCAACCCCGACTGGTGTATTATGCCGACGACGGCAACGAACCTGCGATATTGGTAGATCATCCGGAGTTGCGAGAAGCGATTAGATTCTTGCCGATGGTGAGAATGGCGGATCATTGGAACGTTGACTGTCTACGGGAAGTTTTATGCGTGAAGTTCTTGCGTGATGTCCCGATGCAGATCACGGATTATGACACACTAGACAAGATTGGAGCTCCGGGGAAGGAGAGTAAACTGTTTGGATGGTTAGACAAGTACATCAAGGTATGGGTCGCGGTGGCTACATTCCCAGACAACGAGGAGGTAGACCAGACGTGGCTGAGGAGGAAGGGTTCTTACACCCGATATGATGACCACAAGGCTATCGAGCGCATGTGGACCCCATCAGACGAGATTCAGCGTCAGTGGAGGAAGACGGAGGAATCACTGCAAGATTGGAGAGTGATGTTCTACGACAATGAAGGAGGGTCCCATCAAGAATGTTTGACTAGCAAGTGCATTCAAATTCGTGCGGCCGATGGTGTGACTCATGTGTTTATGCGCGTAAGGGCGGATAGAGAGAGACCGGAGCCCATCATAACAACACAATATCGGAGGGGAAAGGATCCTAGAGAACAGATTTTGGAGGTATGCAGGCAAGGAGGTATGCACGGAGCAGAGCGTATCGACGCCAGGATGTTACCCAAGAAGGTTAGAGAGGCTATTCTCAACCAAGATTACATCAAGGTGGGATCAGGAGTCCAGAGCGATTTGGAGAGTGACTTCAACGCCATGACTGACTTGGAAGATAGATTGCCGAGACCGTTCGTCGACACCAAGCTATTGTTGCTATGGGCACGGGATATTGGAATTTATAGAGAGTATCCCAACTCTGCCAAGACTGGTATGGGCTTCATAGCACATTTATTGTATAATTGGGACTTTAAGTTAAAGACGCAGAAGAAGTATGAGGAGGCGTATGGTGAATACAACACGCCACCGGGAGCGGAGTTCAAATCCCACTTCAAGCGGCAAGCGTTGGTGTATTGGAACATTTGCGCGCCACCCCGTGCGTCACTACAATATTATTTGGTGCTTGAGTCGAACACGGTAACTTGTTTATTAGTAGATATCGTTGCGCGAGTTTTGAAGCGTCATCCATTGGTGTTCGGAGGAGATCAATACATTCGCTCGAAAGGGGGAATCCAATCCGACGTGATGAAGTGTTTCTTAACCCCGTTCTTCAACCAATCGTTAGAGAATACGTCGATGGTTAGGAGGGGATTAGCAATATTCGAAGGAGTATATCGACAGAACATCGGAGACTTGGGAGACCGACCGTCGATGGAGTATCCGACGCCAGAGGCCTTGGAGAAGTGGTTCGGGAATCAAACCCGCGGGTTTGGTACTCCCTTCCACTCGGAGGCTGATAGACCTGTTAAAGAGGGTTGGCTGGAGACGTTAGTAGAGGTATTCGGAGTGGATCTTCTGGTGGAGAAGACATATCCGAAACAAACGTGGGAGGAAATATTGGAGATAGAGGACAAGGGCGAGGATGTTTACTTTGTTCCGGATCGACAACCGCTGACCGGAGAGGATGACATCGTATTGGACATTGGGAAAGAAGGAAGTGCGAAACCGATTGGAGACCTCATATACGAGAGGGCCTGGTTTCCACAAGCGCGTAGATGTAAGTTGTGCGGCAGCACAAGGCACAATCAAAAATCGTGCGACGCAGTAGTAGAGGCGGCGCATAAGGTTTGCCGTTGGTGTAATGAGACCGACCATTTGTTTCACACGTGCACCGTCTTCATTTCTCAATGCGGATATTGTGGAGTAAAGGGACATCGTAGCGCGAGATGTCAGCTGCGAGATGATTCCTTCCAAAACCATAGCGCCAACCTACTTCGGGAGATGTTAGATAAGGTGGAGAGTGTGGCCGACTACCACATTCAAGTGCAGATGCGTTGGTTACCATTTAAGGCGGGATACGGATTTTGGGCAGTAGACCCATCTCACGTTGCATATGAGCCGTATTTACAGTCTTTGCCACAGTATCAAGAGCTCATCCTGACCGCTCAAGACCTTCCACAAAACACTGGAGTTATCGTAGTCCGAGAATACTTCAGACAGTTAAATATGGACAACAAGTATACTTGGAACTTCGTTGCCATTTGCGACCGAATTACAAAACGTCTGTTTTCGGAAACTAGAAAGGTGGTACGCGCGAGAGGTGATTGGAGGATGGCGGCTATACAATACCGCAACGAATTCTTGTTGACTCATGTGCCAGTGGGGTCATTGACCGCTGAGAGGATACAGGAACAGAGGATTGCGGCGACCACAGTGACAACCGCTGGAGCTCAAGGCTCGCGGAGAGAACCAGGAGGAGAGGTCCGAGACAAACGTCAAGTCAAGGACGACCACTATCATTCAATTATTGAGGCTCAGCGATTGCAGCGCAAGGCGCAGGGGGCATCGGAGAAGGCGCGAGTGCAATTGCATAAGGAAGAGTTGGCGGAAGCGACCACAGGAGCACGATTGGGACGAGGCCGAGGGAGAAGCACCAGTCGAGAATCAGTCGGGGCTCAGGGAACGTCGTCGCCGGTTCCGGGGAGTGATGGCTCTCGGACGCCGTCAACAGAATCAACTACCAGAGGACGCTTAGTGTATCTGGGTAGGGGGCAAAGGAGAGGAGCGAGCCCAAAGAACCCAGGAGCAGGTCGATAATACATTATAGCACAGGGTGACAGACTCTAGATATATACATCATCGTCGCTCTGATGTATATTGTAGCATTTTTAGAAATACCCGACTAGACTCATATACACTAGTTGCGTTGATTTGAATTTATATTTTGCGTTAATTTGAATTTATATTATGAAAGAGGCGAAGGAAGTGATTGGGGAGACAAACCTGCGGGTTTGGCTTACTTCTTTCACCTACCCTAGCAAAAATTTTTATATTTGATCTTGTATGTAGTAATCATTATGTAGAACGAACGAGAAACAATATTTGAAACTTAATTTGTATGAAATAATCGTTAATATTGAAGGAGATAATATTTTGTAAATTTAATTTGTACGTAAACTCATTATGCAATATATCTATGGCAATATTTGTAAATAGTAGAATTTGTAGTACCAAGTATTTAGTTTATTTGAAAGAAATTTATTTTGTTTGTATACATCACCTTATACTCTTCTACAATTGGAGGGAAACATTGTATGATTTCCCTTGGAGCGGTGTTACGGTATATGGCGCTGTATCCACATTATTAGCCATCATACAGTATAATATGTTTGTTATTGTGCATTATAATTATTTAGATAAGGCATAGTGCGGTGACATTTAGATAAGGAAGTTAAAACGCCCATATATTTGAATTCATCCATTTTGTATAGTATGTAGCCCTATCTATGTAATTTTGTATTAGGATATAGGTAGATAGTCCCAGGGTAGCAAGTTCTTGTTGGACCCTGGATACGGGCTTGCTGTTATTAGCCTCGACATGGCTAGCATAGGAACGCAGTCCTAACCATTCAGTAGCCAGGAGCATGATCCATTACCATATATGGTAATAATTTGCGATTTGGAAGCCCTGAGGTTCACAATCCGGCTTCCTTATTGGCCTAACTGCTCTTAGGTTGGTCTGATGGTAGGGGCGGATTGGAGAGCCAATAGGGGACCGATTACATCATCCTTCTGAAATCACCTATAAATTGGAGCTGTGCCGGTATGTCTGTATTATTCTCCCCACACCATCCCCCAATCTGTGCTTAATTTTCCGTATATTTTCTGCGTAAATTACTGCCCTTTTTTGATTTTCTTGAAATGATTTGCAAATTTATAATTTCTGTTTGATTCTTGTTGTGTTTCTCAATCAATCTCAAAGATTACTGCTAATTACATCATGGAACTGTGATTTCTACCCTTTAGTTAATGGTTCTATGTAATTCCTTTCGACACAATAATCCTACGGGATTTCTGAGACTATCAGACCTTTGTGATTTGCATGTGCCGCTACGGTAGCTATTAATCCGGATGAAGGGCTAAGGTACCGGTAGGCGGTGGGCACATCGGGGGGTTAGCGACGAAGGGAGTGGAGGATTCAAAGGCGAGCAACGCTGGCGGGGGTCATCGTTGCGGTCGGGCAACTGGCATTGTGGTGCGTAGACCGCTCGCTGGTACGGTAACTAGGGGGCTGATGATCCAGGTTTTGTCTCTATTTTAGTATTAGGGGGCAGGAATTGGGTTAGTTAGGAAGCCTATACGTACCCGGGAGGGGCCTGTACGCATTACAGTGACAGTGAAAGATGTTAGTGTTGATGATCAGTGTAGAAAGTGAATTGCACGATTGTGGACACCTTGCGAATAATTGCGAGCTATGATTGCTGACGCTGATTGGTGTGTTACTGAAGTGTGCCTAAGATTATGAACACTTAGATAGGCCCCCTTTCTCTTTGATTGATTTCTATTTCTTAGATTACTGTAATTAATTATTGATTAAGTCAAAGTAATACGGTATATTAGGTTGTTGCTAATGTGATTCATTGCGTAATAAATTAGAATTGCGCATTCTGGAATACTTAGTAATTAGTACGCCGTTACACATTTGTGACTGTAATTAGTTATTAAAATTAAGAATTAGTACGCAGCATAGCGGAGAGTAGCTAAGGTAATAATTAGCGTACCGTAAACTATTCACGCTGAGCGGTTATTTCCATTAGCGGGCAATAAGCTAGATCGCATTATTCAGTATTAAAAGACACTGTACACTAGTAATTTGCTGGCCTAAAGCCAGCTGCAGGCAATTTTAGACCCGGAGTGGTTTTACGCGCACGTAGAGACAGCATACTGTACCAGATTTGATTATTTTTAAATATTCTCGCATTCACACATTCTGTTAGGGAGCCCCCAGTATTCGCGATTAGAAAGAGCTTAGGTACTATCGTATAACAGTAAGTAAAATTAGGCGTAAGAATACACTCTGAGCAGTCTTGGTGTCTGATTGGTTAGGCAGGAACTTATTAGGTGGGCAGAGAAGTATACCGGTATTTGTCTGTTCAACAGTTCTGCTGTTAGTATAGGGATCGCGCCTTGTTTAACAAGGGCGGCAGCCATCAACAAAGTCTGACTTCCAAGACTATACAAATTAGAGCGTCAGATGGAGTCTTTCACGTTTTCAGTAGACAAAGAAGCGACAAACGAATGCCAATACCTCCAGCAAATACAAAGCGACACCATCTCATCACTAATATAGTAAAGAAGATGGACCAAGCTTGTAATATCGATGCTAGAATGCTACCAAAGATGGTAAGAAATATGATTTTAGATAAAACCGTTGTAAAGATTGGATCAGGAGTGAGAGAGGACTTAATTAGCGACTTCGCCGGCATGACGGACAGTGACGACCGATTACCGACACCTTACGTCGAGACTCGACCTCTTATACTGTAGTCTATAGAACAAGGATTTTTCCGTGAGTATGATACTCAGAAAACCGGAACTGGATACATCTCCTACCTAATGTTTAATTGGGATTACAAGGAAAGTAAAAGAACCAAGTATATTGAAACGTATGGTGAAGGTGATACTCCGGATATAAACAAGTTTGAATCACAGCTCAAATGGAGATGATGCGTGTATTGGGCTATTACGTCACCTCCAAGAGTGGTCCTACAATATTATTTAGCGATAGAGTCATCAGTGAATGTTTGCCTAGTCGCCGACATTGTGTCTCGGACTCTTAAAAGACATCCACTTTGTCTCGGAGAATATCATACGTTCTACGCGGAAGGGAGAATTCATACCGACGTGTTTAAACGATTTCTCAAACCCTTCTACAATTCCGACGCTCAGTGCAATGCCTTTACTCGAGCAGGATTTAGTATATTTCGAGACGTGTATCTTCGCTGTACGGGATCTCTTATCGAAAGACCATCTATGTTTACATTGTTATCCTATGAAGGAGAACGTATCGTGGAGATTACCGACGAATCACGGCAGACGCGCGCGCCTATCGGTCACTTAGGTGATGATTTCGAAGTAATGACAACCGTTGATGATCCTCTAGAGGAACTTCTTGAGATTGAAAGGAACCTCCCGAAGAAATCCCAGATGGAGATTCGACAACTTGAAGCAACAGATGCTGTAGTTTGCATACAACTTTCTGAAACATACCAACCTGTAGATCCAGACGACTACGACTATAGTGTGGGAGGAAGTCCAATTGGAGATCTTATATATGAGCGAGTGTGGTACCCTGGTAACACTATGTGTGGTAAATGTGGCGTCGCTGGACATCATTCAACAAAGTGCAGTGGAAAGCACATTACTACGACTCAACTAATCTGTGGATGGTGTGGAGATCAAGGGTCCCATACATTTTATACTTGCTGGAGATTTATGGCTCAATGCACCTATTGTAATATAAAGGGACATAGAGAGTCTGAATGCCAATTACGAGACATACCATACGAACACGAATCTGTAAAACCTGTGAGAAAACTATTTGACAAATGGGAAGATTTAGCTGACAAACATGTATCGGCGCAAAGAAGACGATTCCCAATGAGAGCACATCTTGGATTTTGGGCGGTAAACCCTCAAACTATGATGTTGGAAGGATATATCTCCGCTATGCCCCAATATGATGAACTTATCGAGGTAGTCGATATTTTGCCTCACGATAGTGGATTCAGAGTTGTGCGCGAGTATTTGCTACAGATTCATCCCGATAATAAGAATACATGGAAGTTCCAGAAAGTCATCAATCGTATCACATATGGTGAATTCGATCGGTTTCGAACAGAAAAATGAAACAAAGGAGCTTGGTTAACCGTCGCGTGGGTGTACCGAGCCGCCTTCTACCATAAACGTATACGAGCGAGCGTATTCGAGGAAGAGGAGATCCTAGAGGCGACCAACATACCAGCCACTCCGGTTGCGCCATCTGCACGACACCCTCGGGAGGACGGACAGAATAGGATCATAAGGGTTCAGAAAGTGAGCCAACAATTAAAGAAAACTATCAACATTGAAGAACGCAAGGGAAATGAACCGACTATTCGAGTTACTCGGGATACGGTGTCACTTACCAGAGAACCGCAAGGAGGATCGGGACATATACCAGCTGATCAAAGGGGGGCGCAAGTTTCTCTTGGGTCTGCGTCGTCCGCTTCCCACGCGTTCCCAGATGTTTTACCAACGGTAGACACAACCGGTCGATCACGAGGAGTCGGTCGAGGATTTGGGATGCCTAATAGACGAGCATGTGAGGAAATGGTCGCACCATCTCCCAACGTCCGAGGTAAACTAGTGACTCGCCCCACAAGTCCCATACCGCAAGCAAAGTTACCTGTACGCAGTTTTCGAGGACATGGCAAGGCTCGATCCACCAAGCGGTAAAAGGGAGGGCAAGGGTGGACGGAAGACTCATGAGCCTTTCTTATTGTTTATGTAATTTGTATTGCTTATGTAATTTGTATTGTATCGAACTTATGCAATTTATTTTATATTTAGAAAGATTTATATTTAGAAAGTTTTGTATTTGAAAGCGTTATATTTTATATTTGTGATTATTCCGAACTTATGCAATTTATACTATTTCGAATATTATGCAATTTATATCTTATAAGCAGTATTTTGTATTTGCAGTGAAATAGAAGGCAAGAGTAAACGGAAGACTCGTGAGCCTTTCTTATGATTTCATTTGTAAATCGTTATATTTTGTAATTAGAAAGTTTTTATATTTAGAAAGTTTGTACTTAGAGAGACTCATATTTGTAATTATTCCGAACTTATGCAATTTATCTTTAGGCACGAAAGTATTTGTATTTGTAATTATTTTGTATTTATGCAATATTTGAGATGCAACAGTAGACGGAAGACTCGCGAGCCTTTCTTAAGATTTCATTTATTTGTATTGGTAATTATTTGAATTTATGCAATATTGAGATGCAATAGATTTATATTGGTGAATTTAATTTAGATTATATTGTACCTACTTAATAAGGCCCTAAATATGTAAAGTTTGAATTTGTAATTATTTTGTACCAAATTATTACGTAGAAAGGAAGTATTATTGTTTGAGATTTAATTTGTAAATATGTAGGTACGCCCCAAGTATTTCATAATTTGATTTGATTGGTGAAAACCGTATATTTTATGTACGATAATATCCTGTTTTCATGGAGCGGTATAGAATTATATCCTCATAAAAGCCGTGGATTTTCAAAAATTTTATTTGTTGGAATAAACTTGTTATAAAGATTACATTAAGTCCTCATTTGTCTTTACTATAGCTATTTGTACAATGTTGATCAAGTGGTTCAGTAGCTCAGTCGGTTATGCGCTGGAAAATCGTTCAGTAGGTGTTGAGTTCGAATCCTAGCAAGTGCGAATTATTTTTTGTGCTAAATTTCAACTCATTCAAATTGACCGCTACGATTTAATTGCATCTGCTTAAGGTAGATTAACCAATATGATTGCAGTTATATGATAGTAACCAATGTCGTACAAGATATGTGTTTGCTGGACCAATGATTATCTTTAAAACCCAATATAACTCTATAGTTATTCACTTCTTCACTACTTTAACTTTGTAAATGTTATTGTATATTAGTTATCGTTTAAATTTTGTAATAAATATAGAAGTATTCGCTACATCTAACATGCTGTGCGCCAAAAATTACATTTAGGGACTGTACTGTCTTGATTCAGAGAAAAACCCGCAGTAAGCCTTCATATTCCTACGGGGGGAGAGAGAGAGTAGAGCTGGTATAGAGATACTAGTACTCAGATAGGACGCAGGCACACCAGTACAAGGCATACACATTGGTAGGGTGCAGCAAGCTGTACGCCTAACTCATTTGCGGTACAGGTGCGTCGGTGACCCGTTTGTAGTACAACAGTGTCTATTATTTGCGTTGGAACTTGTAGGCCAAGAGGTTTCTGTGTTTTTACCTGAATTAGGATTGTACCGTTCAGGCGGTAGGGCAGTTTATTGCTAGGCGCATATAAATTAAGGCTATTAGGGATACTAACATCTACCGTGTCCCCGCCGACATTCTGATAAGGAGTTGCCGTGCCCACCTAGGCAACCAAAATTCTAGATAGGAAGCCAGGCCAGATATTTGTAACTGTACGCCTACAGTAGTGAACTAACACATTTTCTTCTTAGTATTAGGGACCTGGTAATTAAATTGCCGAATTCTGGGCATAGTATTGACCTTATGCCTGTATTTGAGTTCTGGAAGTACACAAAAGGGGAAGGAGCCTTATCATTTGTGAGTATTGGACCTACAAGCCACAAAATTAGAATAAATATACACCGGACCCAGTAATTATATATATGAAGGATTTAAAACTGATTTTGACTGTTGGAATTAAGACACACGCGCGCGTTAGAAATTATTTACACCTCAAAATATATAAAATAATTTTGTCCTTACTGCGCTTTGGCCGCTAGTTAGACATTTAGCTAGCAACTCTCACCCAACCCATATAAATCACACCGCGGCAAAGTATACGAGCGCCTTTAGTCCGTCAGTGAGTCAGCCCGATTTTAGGATTCGCTGCGCGGGATTTTGTTTTACCGAAGTTTGTCCGTTCGTAGACTGTTTTCTGCCTCACCGGTATAAGAGACCAATACTGCAATAGGTTTGTTTACTTAGAGTTTACTGTTTTGGTGAGAAGGTCGTATTATGCTTTGATTCACAGACTTTACAGTAGGACATTGCAGGTATTAGTCGCGTCTCTTCCATTTAGATAAGTTCCAATATTTTGAGAATTTTCGTGGCGTGGGGCATTCGTGCTGCACAAGTGAAGTACTCGGGTTACGTTTATTTATATATTGTGAGACGTTCGAATAGGCTGGAGTCCTGAAGTGCTATAGTGGAACCACAAACATATCCACATCCACACACATACATAATAATAAAGGTGCCGCGATGTCGGGTTATAATTCTACTCCAGCTCTCGGAAATGTTGATCCAATCGACGGTAAACAAACTGAACATAAACAAAAAACCATACCAATTTCAGGGTCTTCATAACTCGGTGAAAAGGGCTCCTTACCGCAGCGCTTGCGTTGCGTTTCAAGTAAAATAAATAGTGTCAATCAAAACAGTAAATATGTTGTAAATAAGTAAATATAATTCATTAAGAAATTTACTAAATTAGAATAAGTCAAATATACTTCAATAAGAAATAAACTCAGGTCAGATAAGTTAAATATCATTCGTTAAGATATTAAATTGAGTCAAATAAGTTAAATCTCATTAATTAATTACAAAAAAACTAAATCAAATCAAATGAGTTTAATAAGTTAAACATATAGGCCTAAGTCAATAGGAAACGGAAGGTTATAATAAATTACAAATCAAACAAATAATAGTAATTCATTAAGAAAAGGAAACGGCATATAATATATGTTATTCTAAAATAATGAAAATGTTAGCTATTACAGGGACTCGAGTGTATGAAGCGATGTTGGCAGTATGCGGGAGTATGGAGTTGGGAGGTAAGTGTGGACGGACCTATGGACTGGGTAATCTACTGCGACATGCAGTTCTGTTTGTGGAATGCCACATTTCCAGACAAAGCCTGCGATCTCTAGGAATTCTCAAACAACGTTCTTTTTCGACAGCGAGATTAGTAGAGGATAAACGGAAACGTGTCCATGCAATCCGTTTACATTTTTCGATATCATGTGTTTTTCGGTAGATGGGGTGAGGCTTCAACTTATGGTTAAAACCATCATATATATAAATTGTTTGTGTCACCTTGTTTCTTGCGTTATACGGGTTTGTGAGGGTTCTGAATTCAATGGAATAAGAAAAATTGCATATAAGAGTTTTCAAACTTGTATTTTTCGCCGGTGGGTGAAAATTGTTGTGACAGCACCAAATTTTTGGAAATAAGCAAATTGATAAATAGATAGTATCATCTTGTTTCTTGCGTTATACGGGTTTATGAGGGTCGTGAATCCGATGGAATCAATAAAAACCGCACTGGATATCTCAAACTTGTAATTTTTTGGTGATGGGTACGAAATGTGGTGCTAGAACCAAAATTTACCATATTACACCGAAAAATGCGAGGGTTTACTGGATATAGTTTATGGTTCCGATGGGTTGGTGGATATAGTTTATGGTTCCGATGGATTGGTGGATAGAGTTTATGGCATTATTAAACATAAACGTTTTCAAGGATTAAATATTATCTCTTTATTACATTAGTTCGGGTACTTAGATAATTGATTGTTTAAATAATTGTACTACTATTACTGGTACCCCATGTGGAACAGTGGTGCCCCGACTGCCCGGAAAAATTAAAAACTTGTGTACTATATAGTATACAATTACGATATTTTTGCCACATCACAGTTGTTCTAGAACTGAGAACTTAGGACAACACGAATATATAAAATAAAATCCGTCAACAGTGACACGTGACACGCCAACACTGGTGTATACGGGCTACACAGCCTAAACCAATATTGGATATTGAGTTCCGTTTTGTAGTTCGTATTTCAGACACTAAAGTTCCAATATCTTTTGAGTGTTTGAATGGATTTTGCTCAAATTATGTGCCTTACTTTACTTCGATTCTCTTTCAACGCATGTAAAAATTAAAATTAAAATTAAATAAAAATTATTTAAACTAGAATATCTAAATACATTCTACAAAATATTACCTAATGCTAATACTATGAAGCAAATAGGCCCATGTACCGCGCACTTATCTTGCCTCAGTTTGCTTTATTTCACTTTACAGTTTACCCCCACGCGAAGAATACCAGGTTTTCACTAAAAACCTTGGTTAGGCCTACATAAGAAGTGAATAGAACCAAAACAATAAACGAATTAGTATCTGTACAGGTCATAAGATATGTTCCACCTTGGTGTAGTGGTTGCAATTGAATTCACATCTCCCGTTTTTCGTGGGTTCGATCCTCACATGGGCCAGGGCAGTTTTGTTTCGGCACGAATGCTTTAAAGGGACCAGCCAGGGCGCATCTCTGCCTTGGATCCTTAAGTGGTAGCAAATTAGGACTGGAGTTTCCTTTGGGGAGTAAAGTTCTGGGGGGACCGCACTGGTAATAAGTGGTCAGACTTTTTGCATAATTCCGAAATTTTTAAAAAGACAACTTCTTCAGATATAAAATTCCTTACTTAAATACTTATAGCTTAAATAAAAACTAAATAAAAACTTAACCAAATACTTATATATATATTTAGTAATGATGCGATAAAGAGATGCGATAAATTCGTTACTATTATGATGATCCATCAGATGATTTTTTATTGTCGGCAAAAATTAATTTGAAACGGGTTCGAAAGAATATAAGATAAGAAAATAAATAATAATAACAATAGGGTATACACTATACAGTTCGGTATACAGACAGACACACCTCCACTCCGCTACTCCCCTACCGACCGATAAATAAACAAACATAATAATTAAAATAAACCAAGGAATTAATATATCGGTGCTGATTTTGCACGATACCTATGATGTACCAGTAATATACCAGTAGATGCCGGTAAATGTGATATTTAATCCTCTATGGCATTTCGCTCGTTCGAATAAATATTATTATTATAGAAATATTTTATTGTGTATTAAATTTGGTATTTGTAAAATGTATTTTTTTTGTTCACAAAAGTGTTATTGTGACGTCACAAGTATTGCTACCCCCCCCCCCCCCACCCATTCACAAATTGTCACAAAATTGCAACCCCCCCCCCCCCCCCCCCCCCCTTTGACCCTGACATCATTTGTGCACGGCACGGCCCCTTAGACCAATCAGATGACTTATATTTCCACATTACACCCACACCCCGGCACCGCGGGAGCTACACTGTCTACCTATCTGCAGAAGCAGAAGGATTGATTTTAAGATCGCAACACTAGTTTATAAGTGTCTACACGGTTTGGCGCCAGACTACCTAGCGAATCTACTCGTTAAATATGAGCCTTGTCGTACCCTGGGATCACGGAATCTGAATTTATTGTATGAACCTTGTTTATTTATTTATTGTTTATAATTGCACATATGTAAAATATATATTTTATATTGTTCCACTTGGGTTTATCATTAAAAGAAAAGTTATAACTAATTTAATAAAATTATACATTTATAAATTACAGGCAAAATTAATTGGACTATAAATAAATAAATTAATCAATAGTCTTTCAGAAATTTATGAATATATTTTTAGAAAACATTACTTACTTAACTAAATATAGAATAATAACTGGAACACAATTCAATTAAATCACATCAACTCAACAGAATATACAAATAAATATTAAAAAGTAATGAATAGGGTTAGCTCACAATAATGATGCTACAATAAATATTAGCTGAACATCTGACTTGGTTTCCTGTCACCGTTACATATCTGTGTTACATAATGATTGTAAGTATAGGAACGAACCCCCTGTGTATCCAATACAGACCCCCCTGGGTTTACCTAGTCTGTAACCAATCCACAGGTCGCTGTAATTAATTAATGCTAAATATAACCTTTATAAGGATATAAATAGCTGAACTGGTGATTTTGGGTGCAGAATGGAGTGCGATTGTCCAAACAGAGTGGATAGTTTAGTAACACGGACGGACGTACAATGGCATAGGGTTGTCGGGTAACTTTAGGGAAACCACAACCAGCCACAGTGGGACCGAGATAATTAGAATAGATTAGATAAACATATAACATTATAGTAGTTCTGAATGGGAACCAACTCCGTTACACTCATTGTAAACCAATGTTTTATTGGTTAAAGAACCGATTGGTTAATAATATAACCAATGGGAACCTCTGAGTTATAATTAAAATGTTTTATTAGTAGATGGTCCAGGTTTGTATCTACCAAAGGGACGTAGGAGATACACAGGCATTACTCGAATACTCAATATGGGAATAATATTGAACAAAAACGAATTAAAATGGAAATCAATTGAGGGAAATTTATATCATTATTTTATTTATATCTGATACAAATTAAATATTTTAGATCTAATTTTAGCGAAAATTGCGAGCTCTCCCTATGCAAAATAATTAAATCATTATTATTATTTATAATATAAATAAAGTTATAAAATTCCCATAATATAAATTATTACATAAACCTATTTATAATACTGGCCCTCAACATCAATACTATTAAATATTTTCGGTAACTGAATATAATATTCTGTAAGATACGGGATTGAACTGGTGTTATTCAATCAATTGATCTAATCTTCTTTTGAATACTTAGTATAGTTTGAGTTTAGAACATCGGAACTACTGTCTGTCTGTAGGGTTGGATTACTTTATTGGGATGTTATTTGTTAATTTGTTGATTTGTTATAATTAAGTTTCTCTTCTCTGATATTCCAATATTATATATATAATAATCTGCTTCTGTTTTCTTATATTCCAAATGGCATCTTGTTTGGTTTGCGATTATTCTGTAAATATAGAAATTAAATAGGTCCATAAAATTTGCATATTATTGAAACTTTTTTTTATGTTACATTTCTTTATATAATATTTAATTTATTTCGAATATGCACTAAACAATACCCCCCACCAACATACAACATGTATTAATTGACCAAGTAGAAAAGGGCGGGAAATTTAAAACTATCAGTATGATAGGCCCTAGTGATATAAGGCGGGAAATTTAAAACGATTTCAACATTGAAACTATTTCAATGCAACTAAATAGTACAGTTATAATTTTAAGGAGCATTTCTAACATTCTAAAAGGATAAATTTCTTCCTGACTGAAAACCAAAATTAGTACTAGAGGCCTTTGGGACTCAATGTAACTCACCTTAATATATCGAAGATTCAACTCCTTAAATAATTTGGATTGTTGGTCTAGTTGGAATATAAGATATGTTGCCGAAATCTCAATGTTAAATAATAATCTGTCCGAGTTGAACTGAAGTTGTTGATTTAGAATTCAAGAGTTGATACTTATCTGGAAAATAGCAAAACGGAAAAATAATATTATGATTTCATATTAAAAATCCCTCCCGGCCCAGTGTAAAAATTGAAATCTGCATCAGCAATATATATTTAAATTCGTCGCTCGTACGAGTTAGTAATTCATTCATATGAGTTTGTAAAAACTATTTCTTTCTTTCATGTCCCTTTTGGGGCTACGTAAATAAAGATTAGCTTATCTAACAATGAATTTGAATGAATTTGAGAGACTTCTCCGTGGAAATCAGAATGGGTTCCGTAAAGGTCGTGGCTGTTATCTTTGTTGACTTCTTCAAGGCCTTTGATTCAGACTCCCGCTCACGTATGTTCAGCATACTTTCATTATATGGGATTCCTGATGAAATTATTGCAGCAATCAGATCAGTATACGATGGTTCGACAACATTTGTGTCTACTGTTGATGGTGACACAGAACTATTTGAAGTATTATGGGGAGTCCTCCAAGGAGACACACTTGCGCCATTCTTGTTCATAATTGTGGTTGACTTTGTTCTACGCATGTCCTTAGATCATCATAATGATGAGGGGGTGATGATAACTCCATCTACTGGCTCCAGTAGTCGAGGAAATCCTGCAAAGTACCTAACTGATCTAGACTTTACTGATGACTTAGGAGTACTCTCAGAATCACTAGAGGGAGCCCATCGGCTCCTCAGATTACTAGAACATGCTGCTTCTAGTGTTGGTCTTTTTATTGACTCCAAAAAGACCAATTTTGACATTTAACTTTGAAAGTCCTCAGCATGTCTTTGACCGGTTGAGAAAAAGCTCAAAGGATGGTATGCTTGAGCGTGTGGACGTCTTCTGTTACATGGGAATATGGATCCGGAAGTCAGTCGAACGTCGAAGTTCTTCGAATACCTAAGGGAAAGGCATGGGCTGGGCTGCCTTGAATAGGCTTTCCAGGATTTGGAAGTCACAGAGAATTAATCGAAAACTTAAGGTCCGATTATTTAGAGCAGCAGTAGTTCCAGTACTCCTCTATGGGAGTCCATGCTGGGCTCTAACTGTTGAGAACACCAAATCTCTAGATGGCACATTCACAAGAATGCTACGCCGGGTTCATTGTGTCAAGTACAATGCACACATCTTCAACCAGACACTATATAACATTGGAGGTTTTTTCAATGGTTCCCCCAAGCTTGACACTAGAACAAAATCGCCTCCGCTTTGCAGGACATTGCTTTCGCCGTGAGGACCAGCCAGTGCATAATCTTGTGCTTTGGCAGCCTCATGGAGTGAATAAGCATGGTGGACAGCCCATGACTTTCTTGAGACGCATCTTGAAGGACACTGGCCTTGAAGATGCGGATGATCTAGCAAATGTCATGGGTGATAGGGAGTTGTGGCGACGCAATTTTGTCGTCAAGCAGGCACAACATTCTTAAAAATGCAGCTGCAATGCAGCATGCCGATCCTAGTAGTAGTATCCGAAGAATTTCTAACGTTCTAAACAGAGGCAATCTTTGTGAGAAATAGTTGTGGGTGTTGGTTTTTCAACTCACCTGAATATATCGAAGCTGCACCACCAAATAGGTGGGGTGATATAGTTTATGTCCTGCTGGCTGTTCTGAGAATTTGAGCTAATTTCATTGAGTTATAGATTTAGAAACATTCTAGATAGTTGTTGTCTGAAATATAACAACAATTGAATATAATGATTTCATATTAAATATTTTTATTAGCTAATCTAACAGATTAGTTTAACAAAATGTGGAACTTAATAAACTCTAGTCTGCTTTTGAATCTTAATAGCAAAAACCAATACTGATTATTGACAAGTTAACTTTGTTTTTTTACGTTTAATTTTAAGTTTTTTTAAAGTAAAATGTTGTTTGCTGCAATTTTAAGTTCATATTGTCGACATTTATAATTTTTCGAGTTTTATATGTTACACCCAGCTGCTATACTTACTTTAGTATTTATTTAGTTAGTGGCGACCAACTGGAGTTTGTAAGTGTTGAATCATTTTAAGTTACACGAAATGTTCCAGTTCCTTCATTGACTTCACAAATTGTGTTTCTTTTTGCGGCAAATTTAGATTTAATCTATAAATAAATTAGGAATAATCAATGAAATTTAATAGAAAATTGAAGCATAGTCGCTAAACATCAGCTGGAGACAACGATCTTACAAACGCCGGTCTTTATGTTACAATAACTACCACCTGTATCAACCACCCTCCATGAACGCTTACTAGCGTTCATTATTGTTCAGTGGGAAGACTGCTGGATAAGTACACATGACGTCAGTCCAGATCTACTTATCTACGGAACCTCTAGTATTGACTCCGTTGAATTTCATCTTAGGTTTTGGTATTAGGGATTGATACGTTGATTTCGATTGATACGATTGATTCAGTTGGCAGAGCGTGTGACTGGTACTGAGTTGTGGTACTGACTAGGTACTGAGTTCAATCCCCCCATTCCAGTGAATGTTTTTTTGTTGTAAGATTGGTAGTAAGACATTCAAGGAGACAGTTCATGCGTTAGTAGACGCGGAATTTGTGCCAGTAATTAAGTTCAATTTCAGTTCCCAGATAGGGGTTCCTAGTGCCTACAGGTAATTATTATACTTACCAGTAATTATAGTTCCATATTTAAGTTCTCAGAATGCGGTTCCAAATACAACGTAACGTATAGAGTCTTTTATAAATTCCTGAACGATACCAGCTTCAAAGTTGTTTCAAAGATCTGCAGGTTTCGGTTAGAGTTTCACAGTCTGGTGGCAGTCTTCTGTTAGAGTTTCACAGTCTGGCAGTCTTCTGTTACAGTTTCACAGTCTGGCAGTCTTCTGTTAGAGTTTCACATTCTGACAGTCTTCTGTTAGAGTTTCACAGTCTGGCAGTCTTCTGTTAGAGTTTCACAGTCTGGCAGTCTTCTGTTAGAGTTTCACAGTCTGTCAGTCTTCTGTTAGAGTTTCACAGTCTGGCAGTCTTCTGTTAGAGTTTCACAGTCTGGCAGTCTTCTGTTAGAGTTTCACATTCTGGCAGTCTTCTGTTAGAGTTTCACAGTCTGGCAGTCTTCTGTTAGAGTTTCACAGTCTGGCAGTCTTCTGTTAGAGTTTCACAGTCTGTCAGTCTTCTGTTAGAGTTCCACAGTCTGTCAGTCTTCTGTTAGAGTTTCACAGTCTGGCAGTCTTCTGTTAGAGTTTCACAGTCTTTCAGTCTTCTGTTAGAGTTTCACAGTCTGGCAGTCTTCTGTTAGAGTTTCACAGTCTGTCAGTCTTCTGTTAGAGTTTCACAGTCTGGCAGTCTTCTGTTAGAGTTTCACAGTCTGGCAGTCTTCTATTAGAGTTTCACAGTCTGGCAGTCTTCTGTTAGAGTTTCACAGTCTGGCAGTCTTCTGTTAGAGTTTCACAGTCTGGCAGTCTTCTGTCAGAGTTTCACAGTCTGGCAGTCTTCTGTTAGAGTTTCACAGTCTGGCAGTCTTCTGTTAGAGTTTCACAGTCTGGCAGTCCTCTGTTAGAGTTTCACAGTCTGGCAGTCTTCTGTTAGAGTTTCACAGTTTGGCAGTCTTCTGTTAGAGTTTCACAGTCTGGCAGTCTTCTGTTAGAGTTTCACAGTCTGGCAGTCTTCTGTTAGAGTTTCACAGTCTGGCAGTCTTCTGTTAGAGTTTCACAGTCTGGCAGTCCTCTGTTAGAGTTTCACAGTCTGGCAGTCTTCTGTTAGAGTTTCACAGTTTGGCAGTCTTCTGTTAGAGTTTCACAGTCGGCAGTCTTCTGTTAGAGTTTCACAGTCTGACAGTCTTCTGTTAGAGTTTCACAGTCTGGCAGTCTTCTGTTAGAGTTTCACAGTCTGGCAGTCTTCTGTTAGAGTTTCACAGTCTGGCAGTCCTCTGTTAGAGTTTCACAGTCTGGCAGTCTTCTGTTAGAGTTTCACAGTTTGGCAGTCTTCTGTTAGAGTTTCACAGTCTGGCAGTCTTCTGTTAGAGTTTCACAGTCTGACAGTCTTCTGTTAGAGTTTCACAGTCTGGCAGTCTTCTGTTAGAGTTTCACAGTTTGGCAGTCTTCTGTTAGATTTTAACAGTCTGGCAGTCTTCTGTTAGAGTTTCACAGTCTGGCAGTCTTCTGTTAGAGTTTCACAGTCTGGCAGTCTTCTGTTAGAGTTTCACAGTCTGACAGTCTTCTGTTAGAGTTTCACAGTCTAGCAGTCTTCTGTTAGAGTTTCACAGTCTGGCAGTCTTCTGTTAGAGTTTCACAGTCTGGCAGTCTTCTGATTCAGAATTTTAGCCCAACACTTTTCTGAAAGAGTTTCCAGTCCGACGGATTTCGCATAGATTTTCGTTTCTGGCAGTTTCCGAATAGAATAGTTTCTACCATGTTGTTGTACTTCGTCACGACTTCTCTACAAATAAGATCATAAATTGTAAAATTTTATCGCGTCTATCATCTAACACTACTAATATTTATCGCTCAGTTGTTTCAAATTTTTCAACCACAAAAAATGAATGCATATATTATTATAAAAATTATTAATGCAATTTAAGTCAACAACAGAACTGTGCTATTATTAATTCAAGCAACTGAAGTACTAACTAAACCAGTAGGTTGAACATAAAAACTGGTAACAATAAATTAAATATTATATTTATTTTGCATGTAATCATTGATCGACAGATGGTCTCAGCTGACCAAGTTTTTGTGATATTCTCCAGAAAAAAGGCCAGGAAGTGACACAAAGTATGAATTCTTACCGTCAATCTGTGTAATTTGTTAGCTTGAGCTAAGTGAAAGCCTTCAACTGATAGGTAACCCTTTCCAGTCTGCTGACCACTATATAAAACTTATAGTTTATCTTTTATTTAAATTACTAGCTATTATTGAATCTGCAATTAAGGTTTTAATGACACCTGACTTTATATTGAATAATTTTAATAATATAACCACTTTAATAGCAGTCTGTATCGTCTTCAATTAATTAGAGTTCTTATACAAAATTCAATTTTATTAATTAGATGTTTTTAAAAAATTATGATTAGAATTGTCTACAATCCAATTCCAGACACATTGATTGGTAACATCAATAACAACAGCTGCATTACATTGATTGGCAATGTCTATAACAGCAGCCTCTCCACCGGTTGATTGGTAACATCTATAACAACAGCTACATTACATTGATTGACAATGTCTATAACAGCAGCCTCTCCACCGGTTGATCTGTAACATCTATAACAACAGCTACATTGCATTGATTGGCAATGTCTATAACAGCAGCCTCTCCACCGGTTGATCTGTAACATCTATAACAACAGCTGCATTACATTGATTGGCAATGTCTATAACAGCAGCCTCTCCACCGGTTGATTGGTAACATCTATAACAACAGCTACATTACATTGATTGGCAATGTCTATAACAGCAGCCTCTCCACCGGTTGATCTGTAACATCTATAACAACAGCTACATTGCATTGATTGGCAATGTCTATAACAGCAGCCTCTCCATCGGTTGATTGGTAACATCTATAACAACAGCTACATTACATTGATTGACAATGTCTATAACAGCAGCCTCTCCACCGGTTGATTGGTAACATCTATAACAACAGCTACATTACATTGATTGGCAATGTCTATAACAGCAGCCTCTCCACCGGTTGATCTGTAACATCTATAACAACAGCTACATTGCATTGATTGGCAATGTCTATAACAGCAGCCTCTCCATCGGTTGATTGGTAACGTCTATAACCCCAGCGGCCTCTCTACCTTGATTACTATTATCTATATCAGCAACTTCATCAGGTTGATCGGTAATGTCTACAATATCAGCATCATAACCTTTGGTTGCTTCCTCTAGAGGATCAGCTAAATGATGTTGGTTGGTGACACGAAGACATTTACAAAAAGATAGAAAATCCTTGTAAGATCTTTTCATTATGGAGTTTATAAGTACAACATTCTTACTATCTATTGATTCTTTACATTCGATTATTTCTATGATAGATTTACTTATAACTTTTCTGTTAATAAGAAGTTGTGCCACAAATTTAGTTTGTTCTAAATTTTTCATTAACATATATTTATACTTTGTTAGAATATCAGGGAACATTTGGTCTTCCATTTTGATTTTTTCATGCAAAATTTCAACCAAAAGCGGTTGATTGGTTACATATAATGCTTCAATAAACATTTTGTAATTATTTTCTGATCCCCATTTTATTGACTCCAACAAAATCTTATTCTTACTCAACAAATTCGACTTAGATTCAATCACAGCTAAAACTTCCTTTGATATAGCCCCCTTACTGTCTAAGTATACAAGTAACTCTGAGATTTCCAGTCTATCAATAAGGTCATCTTGGTTAGTTGTAATGTTTAACCAATGTGAGCTAAATCTCCCAACAACAGGGAATTTTCCACTAATAAATCGACTTCTAACAGAGTTATTAAATTGACATTCAAGAAAATCATTTGATAAAATATCAGCCAGTTTAACAAAGTGAAAACACCCTTCTTCATTGCAGTCAAGTAATCTGTGTTGATCGCATTTAGCATTACATTCACATTTTATTTCGAAATCAAATGAAATATTTTTAAATCTCATTTGGGTAATAATTTCCTTCAATGCTGTATTAATAAAATGATTTACTTTATTAACAATATCCGGATCTGGTGCAAGTTTACTTTCAGTTTGTTCATCGCCCGAACTAAACATCTCAGATCTAACTACCTGAACTTTAATCCAATTTAATGAAATAGAAGATCTTTCCAAAATTACCTGATGATTAAAATCTAAAAATATTTGAGCAACTCTGTGGTAAAGTTTAGGTTGAATTACTCTATTACCTACAATGTATGACAAATCTATAGTTCTCTTAATTAAACGGTAGTACAATCCTTGCGGTAAGAAACTCTTGAATGTAATATAAAATTCAACTTTACATTGTCTTGGTGTGAATGGAGTATATCTAACAGATTTAAGGCGGCAAGGTACATAATAAGCCAACTTTACATCATCTTGCAATGTTCTTTCGGTTTTTGGTAAAACTCGTTCACATAGTAAATCAAAACGTTCTAGAATATTCAACATAAATTGTTTTTTATCAAGAACGCCTTCCCACAGATAATCAAGGAGTTCTTCATGTAATATACCATTGTCGTCCAGGTCCTTCCAGAAAGTAAAATGTTGTTTCTTTATTTTGTCTTTAACAGTTATTATTTTGGTAAACATTCCACTCAACCATTCTGGGCTCAGTATAACAGTATCCCTTAGAGATTCATCATCAAAGTAAATTATTGTACCCATATCGTGGTAAAATTCTAACATTGTTTTAAAACCAATGTTATCCATTTCTACATCAATATCCTTTAATTTAATCTCTAGCAAGTCAATGTCAATATAAACTTTACCATCCGTTATTAATTGAGACACAAGTTGGTCAAATTTTAGATATTGTAAAGGTATTTCCTCCTTAAAATTTGCCATTTCGTTGACAATATTTGCCTGTAAATTTTCAAGTCCTTTCTCTCCACTATTTATAATCGCTATATTATTCTCTATAGAAATGTAATCTTTAATTAGATTATCTGTATATGAAGATTTACCCAAATGGGTCTTAATCTTTTCAAATATTTTACTTGTTATTACAGATTGAGTATCAGGATCAGCATGTAAGCTGCCTTTATGAGTTCCAACTACAAAAACAGGTGGACAAGAATTTATTTCTAGTTTTGTACCAAATGAATAAATATTTTTTAACCAAAATTCAATAAACTCAATATTCTTAATCTCACCGAAAACAAACTCATTAATATTGTTTTCATCAGATCTGAAAATAATATCTGGAGTTTTTTCAAGATTTTCCAAGAGATTAAATACAATTATATAAATAGCTCGTCTACTCAAAAATATCTGATGGGTTGTGTAATAAATACATTGGCCACCAAAATCGACTATCTGTAGAGAAAAGCGACTGTCTTCCTCATTAAATTTAGCCAAAATATCTTGAGGTTTACCAGATAACAATATATCCTCTACTCCCTTTGTGATGTTGTCAGGAATATCATTTTCCATAGCTTCCCTTATTGGTTGCCTAGAAAGATTTTCTTCAATAGGTTTACTTTCATTCTCAGCAGTTAATAAAGTTGTACTAGATTTTTTAGTTATTTTACTTCTATTATATTTTGACTTTAAACCAGGTAATACTGAAACTACCCGCCTCCACAAACTATCCTTTTGAACTTTCTCAGCACCATAACTTGAAGTTGAAGTAGCAATCTTATGTTGATCATCAGTAGAAGACGAAGATGTTGCAACTGAGGGTGTCGCAATACCAATACCCATTGCTGAAGTTCCAGAAATATCAGACTCATCACCTGTAATTTGTTTTCTTTGTAGAACAGTTTTTGCAATTTCCTTAGTAATGACGACATCAACAGCTGTCTCAGGCTCTTCTTTCATGTTGGTCCAATCTGTGTTTTGTCCGGTATTTATAATACAGTTAGCAGATGAGTCAATACCATCAGTTATTGGTTCATTTATATCAAACGGTTGACCAATAAGGGACTTCTTCAAACTAGTTTTACCAGCCCTCTCTTGTCCCACTAACATTAACCGGGTTTTCAGTATCCATGTAGTCCCTTTAGAAAGAGCTGCTTTATAAGCAGCCAATGCTTCTGGGCCTCTCGCCAGTATCTCTATTGGCAGCCGTTTTTGTTCTTTTATATAATTAATTAAACATTTTGGAAGTTTCAGTGTATTTGATCCACTTATATTCATAATCATAAGTCCCATGTCTCTGAATTTATTAACAATTTCTATTGTTGAAACTTCATTTAAACCCCAAATACTAACCAGATTCTGGGTTGTTAACTCAGAAATATCTGCATCCAGTCTAAAGTAAAGTTCTTTCTCTTTATCTGAAAGAACATCAACAGTAGATATAATTATATCAGTTATCTTACCCTGGAGTGGTTTATTTATGGGACCAACCCATCCGATATACTCAACAATTTCCTTTAATTCTTCAGTTTTCTTCAATATACTTTCCACCTGTTCGATACTTTTCTTTGTTTCAGTTTGATCTTTACTGAACGTATCAATTATTCTAATTGTGCCGTCCTCATCTCCTGTATAAAGTATAATTATCGTTAAGCTGTCTTTCCACTGAGTTGACATCCAATATTACGATGAAAAATTCTGGGTTGGAGCAAGTTAAATATTATTAATCAAATTACAAATATAATTATAAATATATTTCGTTAGGCTCTCCAGTATGCACCTACGGTCCCTATACGTTTCCCTGCCTATGTCTTCTGTTTTTTGGTTACAACATTTATTCTGTTTTTAGTGAAATTTTCAACAGATAACAAGTCGTACGTTACGTTAGTCAATTCTGCAATTTATATTAGAATTTGTACTTTATTGATAATGATAGCGCTGAGCTACCGAAATATATATGTACTTATATTTGACATTTGATTAATAATATTTAACTTGCTCCAACCCTGAATTATTCATCGAATATAACTGACATCTCAAACTTTCTTATAGTTAATCCAAAATTACGCATTATAGCAAGGATAAACGGACAATAGGCGGGACAATAGGCCGGGACAATAGGCTGGGACAATAGGCGGGACAATAGGCGGGACAATAGGCGGGACAATTAATAGGCGGGACAATAGGCGGGACAATAGGCGGGACAATAGGCAGGAACAATAGGCGGGACAATAGGCGGGACAATAGGCGGACAATAGGCGGGACAATAGGCGGGACAATAGGCGGGACAATAGGCCGGACAATAGGATGGTTAAAATTATAAAAATATGTTTTTTGCAATATTTCTGAGCCGAAGTATGAAGCTGAAATACAATATCTCACTGATACTGTATACTGTTAATATAAACAACAACCCGCGATACTGTATATACTGTTAATATAAACAACTACCCGCGATAGTGTTCGGACACTTCCCCCCCGGACACTTCCCCCCCGGACAGTTCCCCCCCGCTCAAGTAGGACACTTCCCCCCGGACACTTCCCCCCCGGACATTTCCACCCCAGACACTTCCCCCCCGCGGACACTTCCCCCCCTGGACTGTTCTTAACTTCGCACATTCGTATTTTTCATTTTGTAAGGTAAACGGACCGCTTGTATCCAGATAAGTTGTATCCAATTTTCCTTTGGTAGCTCAGAAAGTGATCTTTTGCATCCCGATTTTACATTTTATATCCAAGTTTTATTTATGGGTTTTATCAATGCAATTACATCGTATTGTTTGCTAATCTTTAAACAATTAATTATAGTAGATGACCTATAAATTCCATCCCCCGAATGATATACTGTTTTTATTAACTATAGAATTATAATAATTAATTGTTTTAATTATAGGTATTTTTATGTAATAGTCTTCTTCAAATTGTAGCAGATGGGGATGAATATTATTGTTGCAATCAAAATTATACCTCTCCAGGGTAAAATCGACATGCGTCGACCTGTATTCTGTGTTCAGCATTACATATTGATATACATATTACTACTATACATACTATATAGATATTATACACACAACATATCAAATTTCCTGGTTACTTGCAATATTTTTAATAGGATTTTGTTGAATTATATAATATTGTAGTAATTTATATATTAAATTGGTTAACATTCAATACAGCTCCTACTTTAGGCTTAGTCAATTTATTATCTGATGATACAAACATGAATTAATTATTTCAAAATGGTCTTAAGTCTTTCACCACGGGCACTCAGGGAAATGCCGGGGTCTGGGGGCGATAACCTCCAAGAAAAGAAGCGGGGGTTTGGGGGCGGCAGCCCCCAAGAAAAGAAGCGGGGATTTGGGGGCGGCAGCCCCCAAGAAAAGAAGCGGGGGTTTGGGGGCGGCAGCCCCCAAGAAAAGAAGCGGGGGTTTGGGGGCGGTAGCCCCCAACAAAAGAAGCGGGGGTTTGGGGGCGGTAGCCCCCAATTAAAAGAAATTAAAAGAATTAAAGGAATTAAAAGAAAAACAAACAAAATTTGACTATAAAAATGTTTATTTTATAATTTTGAAAAAACTTGTCTAGATACAACTTGTCCTGTAACCATCTTTAACTTTTGTTTATTGCTTTGATGCACCCAGATTAATTTTAACACTTTAACTGGGGGGGAAGTGTCCGGGGGGCAAGTGTCCGGGGGGGGGGGAAGTGTCCGGGGGGGAAGTGTCCTACTTGGGCGGGGGGGGGGAAGTGTCCGGGGGGGAAGTGTCCTAGATCCACCCGCGATACTGTATACTGGTAATATAAACAACTACCCGCGATACATGTATACTGTTAATATAAACAACTACCCGCGATACATTATACTGTTAATATAAACAACTACCCGCGATACTGTATACTGTTAATATAAACAACTACCTGTGATACTGTATACTGTTAATATAAACAACTACTCATGATACTGTATACTGTTAATATAAACAACTACCCGCGATACTGTATACTGTTAATATAAACAACTACCCGCGATACTGTATACTGTTAATATAAACAACTACCCGCGATACTGTATACTGTTAATATAAACAACTACCCGCGATACAGTATACTGTTAATATAAACAACTACCCGCGATACTGTATACTGTTAATATAAACAACTACCCGCGAGATGTGGTCGATAATAGTCTCCAACACTCCGCCAGCTCCAACAGTAGCTCCCAAACCTACTGACGATACTTATTGTGTTATACGATTTGTACCAACAGTCTCCAAAGCTATAAAAACAATCCTTGATCAGATTGGATTGCACACATTTAATTTCGAACGTAGGACTCGGTCAAATATATTGGACCAAACGAACTACCAATTTAAACTTCGGTCTAATAGCAGTCAATAGTGCTGGTTTACAAGGCTGAGATACTGTAACTCCCTCTTGAAATGACTCCCCAATCGTCTCAGCCTAGGCTGAGAACACTCCCCACCCCCAGTTATGACTCCCCTTAGCTGAGATGACTCCCCTTAGGCTGATATGACTCCCCTTAGGCTGAGATGACTCCCCTTAGGCTGAGATGACTCCCCTTAGGCTGAGATGACTCCCCTAATTGAGTTAAATTCATATCCGTACCTGTGCTATTTCCGTATATTGCAAAAATTAAACTGTTACCTATGTTAATGAGTTATCGTTTATTGTTTTGGTTAGAAAAGCCTGCCACTGTAACCTGCTCCTTTCCGTTAATTAAGAAATCTAGGAAGAAAACTGGGGGTGTTCTCCAGCCTAGACTGAGAAGACTGGGGAGTCATATTTGGTGGGGAGTTATCTCAGCCTGTTACACCGGACGAACTACCAATTAAGGGGGGGGGGGGGGGGGGGGGGTACAGCATTTTCGGACAACTCTTCGATTTATCACTCTCAGCGTTTCAAAATTGTTTGGTTTTGGCTAAAATTTGGCATATAGGTGCCTAAGATGCTATTCTACATGACAGGTCAAAAAAAATTTTTTCGCTATTTAATATTAGTTAATACTAGTTAACAACAAAAAAAACTTGGTTGCGCTTAAAACCCTAACAATTTTACAGGCAATCTAATCACATGAAAGTTTTTTTATGTGATAGATCAAAGATGGGGCAACATAACTATCAGGCGAAATTTTGTGAAAATAATTCTGCACCGCTAGGTGGCGCTGCAAATTTATGCAAATTTTTAGGTTTGTTATAAATAGTATTAAATTTTATTAACAAATAATTTCGCAAAGTTGTCTGATACTTTTATGCAGGGTGGCTATCTAGACACCCACAGGAAGTTTCAGACTAATTACTTAAAAATTGTAGAAGTAGTAGGGTTTTGAAGTTGACACTTTAATAAAAAAAATATTTGGAGATAATCGACCTTTCATTATACATAGTAATAGTAATTTCAATAGGAATTCCTAAATGGAAATTGTTATAACTTGAAAACTAAAAGAGCTATGAAATAGCGGTTATCAGATTTGGAAACACCATTCAATGGTGCATTATAATAGACCATAAAAAAATTTCGACATATTTTGGACCAAAATGGTGTATCCCCCCTTAAATTTTTTTTTACAAAGTTTAAGTTGACTCGATATGAAACTGTTTCAAAAATTTCAACAAATTTGCTCCGATTTAAAGAGGGTTGGGAAAGAAGGTTAAACTCATGCATGCAATATGTAAAATAGACTGTAATGCCTGAACTGACCATAATTACATTGGGAAACTTAAACGAAAACATGTAAAGCGCCACAACGAACATTATTTATGGAGAGTGTTATAGTTTTTACTGACAGTGTTGGTGGTGGGCTTAAAATTTGAATGTAAATAATGGTAATTGGTAAATAAAATGTATCGATTTACAGTTTTAAGCGGTCTTATATAATGGCTATAAACGTTGTGGAATAACACAACACTGTATCGACAATGGCCACTTATTCGACGAATATAACGTGTCAGTTCTAGACTCCCATATATAGATCCAACCGATTTGGCAACTCACGAAACTATTCAAATACGAACTAATTTATATACATATATTTTTATAATAATTTATTTTACCAGGAATAAAACGACATTAAAAATTCTACTTTCTTTGATGAGTGACACTTATATACTTATATGAACTTACATTAATATTTTTCCACACTCACTGTTCTGTACACTCGTAATTTTTGAAAAAGACACTTACTCTGCTATAAACAGTACAATAATTCCACACTTATTGTAACATGAGAAAACCTACCAAATCCAATGATACATTTCTCTGTTTGCGGTGGTGGGTAAATTTCAAAAAGGTCAGAGTATCATATTCTGTATCACATACCAGTCTAAATACTACAGTGTCAAGTTGTTCCAAACAGTATTCCAAACCGTATGAGTCAAAAATCATCTCCCTACTGCACGATAATTTAACTCGCAGAAATAAGCTGTTTCCTTATTAAAAATTGTATTAGTTCAACTCAGAGCAGAGGACCCCATGTAACCGGAATTTTCAATTTTACATTTAAATTTTTACAAAAGTTTTATAAAAGTGTCTTTTACGAAATTGTTGCCTTCGTTTCGTTGCCATTTTTCCCATCAATAGTGATTTATTTTTTATATATTTGAAAGCTTGCATTGTGAGGATTCCAAATATGTATCAATGTCTAAATTTCGTTGATAAACAGATGAGATATGGGCGTTCTAAGATTGCAAGAAGTATCTTTCATTATAATATACCAGTTATTTATGTATATGTGTAGCTATGCATACATAAATATAATAATATATAATAAATAGGATAAATAAATGGGATTTTTATCATAAAAATGATAAAAATAATAACACGTTCTAGAATGTTGTGTTTATATTAATTATAATAAATGACTTCCAGCGAATGATAATTTATCACAATCTTTGAACGCCAGTATTATATTCTCAGCTGTTTCTCAACGAAACTCAAAATATATTTATATTTGGAATCCTTACAACTCAAGCTTTCTAATAATATGTCGTTGTGGCCAATATGAGGAATGGCCGTAATGCAATGAGGGCGATATCGCAAACGTTAAACGTCTATAAATTCAAAAAAGAAAATTCTACGTAGCTCCATGTTAAATAAAGTATGATAAAGATTGTATAAAAATGAGGTGGGGTGTGGGTTAGGGATGTCCCTTCTTATCTAAAATGACAGGTGTAATATATTATTATAATAAGCCTTTGTTGTAAGTAATGGGACTGTGTGGCAGACTTGAAAATGAAAGTTTTTATTATACATTACCGGTTGTATTCTCTTACAGTTACTTTACTGCATTGCAGTACCGGTACGCCTATTGGCACCATTATAGTTTGTTTATTTGAGTAGAACTACCAGTTGGTTAAAACGCCATTGATACAAACCAATAACAAACAACCTAACAGATAACTGAATACATAATATTATTCAGCTAATTACTGGTTTATTAGTTTATTTTTATGTTACATTTACCGGAACCAAACCGCACCTAAATCTATCCGACTACAGGGACTATGTTGTAATGGTCTATA
>JAUCBJ010007083.1:0-17898 GCA_032718475.1 Nemertoderma westbladi | reverse complement strand
GTTAAACTACAAATGCTACCTTATAGTGAAATAATTCATCACACATGCTCTTTCACATGAAACGAACGAAAACTAGAAAACAATTTTCAAAGTCGCCAGCAACCCCATTGCCACTGTTACCTGCAACGCCATTGTTATATAAAGTTTGGAGGAAAATGATACAAAATGACAAACATTTTGGTAAATATGACATTCAGAATTCAGGTGCACTCTTCTTAGTTCTCTCAAGCCACAGGTGTCAGACTATTGCGAAGTATATATTACCTAATTTCAGATAGGGATAAAAATTGGATGAATAAAAATTCCCCTATTTATCCTTATACGTATACCTATCTACTTATACCCCCAGTTATCTCAAGGTGTGTCCTGTAGACAGTGAAGACTGTGTTGGAAGTTCCCAAGTGTATGATTGATAGTTATGGGCAGACGTACACAGTTTCTGCATTATGTTCTGCCACATGCCCTTTCAAATGAATTGATGCAGTGGTTGAATTCTACACAGCGAGTTAAATTGCAATCTACATGAACCGATTCCCTTGCTGTGATTACATAATCACTGCGAGGCAATATAGTCTTCTTGAGGTAATTCGGGAATCGGTGGATCTGGTGTTGCTTGTGCGTTCATACGAATACATAAGTAGTGGATATCAAGGAACAGATAAATGTTTAGTTTGCTATATATTAACAACCTATCCATCAAGTAATAGTCATAGCCATAGGCGAATGATAAAATCAATATATTAGGCCTAAGTATATTATAGACCTACTGTACATCATGTTTATATATTTAATTACTAATGTTTATATTATAATCACTGCAACAAATTTTGAAATGCCCAAATGTAAAGGATGTGAAGGTAAATCATGATTTAAATTGTTCATTTAAAATATTTTAAATTAAGCATCAATATTAGCAATTAACTTGATTTCCATGTATAATTGATCTTAAATCCAATACTTCTGAGATCAAATACTTAATATGGTAATCACTCAACCGCGTTTTATTGCATCAGAAAACCATGCATATCGGGTTACGTTTCTTCCATTAACGTGCTTAGCATTTTCTGCACAGCTGACAACCAAATATACATATGCAATATGCAGGAGTTAGTGGGGCGTAGGTAAGGCCTTTGTGTTCCCAGTGAATAAAATTCCGAGAAACAAAGATTCTATGGAATAATATACAAATATCATCATCCTCTTTCTCTCTTTTCGCTTTGAAAGACAGGATATTCCCTTTGCATGTAATTAAAGGAAGCGTTGTTTAGGCAACAAACAAACATGGAATAGGAATTCATTTTAGCTGAGGAGGACGTATTTGGCTAATATAAATTTAAAAGAGTCGAGTTTAGTTCGACTTTTTCATAATTGATATTATTTCCAATTAATTATTTGGAAATAATTAGCTAATGATCTCAAAAAATGACTGATATTATATACCAAGCAATTGGAATTTTTATATATAAAAAAACAATATAGTAAAATTCACACCATTACACCCAATATTAGTTAATAATAAAAAAACTATATAATGGCAACATTTAAGAGTTTAAAATTAAATATAAAACTGCACCAGCATCCCACCACCAATCAGAACAAAACAATTAAGACAATAAAATTTAACATACAATTAAAAATGGTGCACCGTGAATTAGTAATGGTCTGCGAGGTCATTCCCCCGCAGACCCGCACCATCCCCAAAGCCCAGCGCCCTCCAGGGACGCCGGCCACCACGCAAACAGAGGGAGTTGGAGCGGAGGAGCGCGAACTGAAGCCGCCTCCGAACACCCAATATTACCCCACTAATATTGCATTTGTGCATGTCATGTCTAATATATATACTGATATATATACCTGATATATATACTACTACTAATATAATACTACTATATCAAGGTCTGTATATTTTTATAGCCGGTCGTCCATTGCAACCAGACAGTTGGTTGCCAGAGAAGTAGATCTGGTATGAACTCGTCTTTAATTCTTTAATAACTGAATGGGGCCTTATGTTTATTTGTACTTAATAGGGAACCGGTGCGGTGGGTCAAATTAAAAGAAGTCAGTTTCCTGTAATGCACTGTAAACCTTTATTTTGTGGGGCGAAACACGTAGTCGGCGAGCCTTGGCATACGGTTCATATAGGGCAAATGGGGCATGTCCGTCTGTCTGTCTGTCTGGTAAATGTTTGAACGCGAATTTCTCTGCATCGCTGGTTCGGAATTGAACCAAACTTAGTAGGTAAGTAGTAGAGAGAAAGTTTAGAAAGTTTGTAAAGTTTGGTGAAAAATCATGCAGTCTGACGTCAGCTACGACAGATTATGTGGTTTTTAGAAAATGTTAAATTTCTCGGGAAGGCCTCAGTTTCCTGAGCTGAAATTTTGGTGGCCTGTAGAGAATCATGAAGTCTATCTTTTACGAAATTGAAAAGTTAAGGCATTTAATTGGGGATCCGCTAGAGACTCAGAAGTAATGACATAGGCCTACCGGTACGGTACTGCTGTACAGTGCTGCACTGGTAAGTACGAAATTGCAGAATAACAATTTGACACCACCTAGCGGATTAACATAGGATTGTATATCGAATGAATACATTTATAGCATGGGATATTGGGTCCAAACTAGACATGCCCCATTTGCTCTATATGAACCGTATGCCAAGGCTTGCCGACTACGTGCTGCGCGAAGTCCCCACAAACGTGTACTACGGTCCCATGGATACCGGTTGAATTTAGAGAGTAGATTTCTATTTATTCATTATAGAGTAGAGTAGACCTGCAGTAATTAATTAATAATTATTATTATTGGTATTATACATGACATTAAGTAACAAAATTAGTAATTCGTCATTAAATTACTATGAATTATCTACTGTATATGAAACAATAATTAATTATTCCCAGAATATAGACAGATTTTTCAGCCCTGGTTACTACAGTGGATGGAGTTCTGGGTGGAGAGTACACCACAGTCCTACGTCGTCTTGCTAGATCTCTTAGTGAGAAATGTGACAAACCATATCCGCGGGTGATGGGCTGGGTAAGAGCCAGGCTATCTTTTGCCACTTTAAGGGCAACATGTGCCTGCTTTAGGTCCTCTCGTTCTGTATGGCGATGTGCTGGTGTGGTAGAAGGTGATTTAAACTTTGCCATAATAATTTTTGTTGTTGTTTGCAAATTTTCAATAACGTTTCATAAGTTTACATCTCAGTAAAAATGTATTTTGTAATTTAGTATTTCTTATTACTTGTACTGTAATCTACATCAATATGATTCCGAAATATTATTACTGTTTACAATAACTATTATTAATAATATATGTTTGGAAAAAGTTTTTTAGATCGATAAAAGTAATGATTCAATTATTAATTATATGTTCAGATATTATAAGATATTATAAATATATTTCGGGCACAAATAATGTCCATTATCAATATAATAAGTACTGGAATAGATACAACTATCAGGGTATGGATGTAGGTCTAGTCTACGGTATGATACCGGTACAGTAAATATGACCACTAAGCACTAACTATAGAACTACTGAATGTAAAAAATTGCACACCGGCAGACAGGTACAAACACTTTACAACCCTTTAGCTACCCTATCTACCCATTGATTTACCGCTGCTACACTAAGCTGGTCCACTTCGACCGAAGTTCTCTTATTTATCGCTCTCAAACCCAGGGACGCTATACATAAGCTTTCTAGTATTTTACATCTACGTAAGTCATTTTCTCTTGCTACTGCTTTTATTAAATGGAATTGTGGAATATGACCAGCCTCTACACAGTGGGCTGCCAAATCAGTCGCTTTCACCCTTTCATGCCTAACGTCACTGTCATGATTTATTAGCAGTACCTCGGCCGAATACTTGGATTCACCTACATATATCCTGTCACACTCACATGGTAGCATATAGACTACTCCCCGAGCTTCAGATTTAGGCTTATGGCCTTTGCATAGGTAACTTGATAATTTACGTCCTGTTCTGGAATAGGTCCCCACCCCATACCTCCTACATACACGTTCCAACTTTTCAGTTAAACCCGTTACATATGTCCAACCTATGTTAACCTCTGGTCTGTCTCATGTCTGTTTGTCTTTATCCCGATTGTCGTATTTTTTATTAACCCTGCGTTTACTGTTATATATAACTCTTGATGGATAACCATTAGTTTTTAAGGTATCTACAAGTTCCGATTGAGTCTCGTCTCGAGCAGTTTTATCCGAACACAACCTGTTAGTTCTGTAAAATAGGCCTGAAGATACACTGTCCTTTATACGGGGATGATGGTTGGATGTAAAATTAAGTTATCTATGGGAATGGGTCGGTTTATGGTAAACCGTTGAATTTCCCGTCTAATAAGGTTACATGTGTGTCCAAAAAGGGAAGCTCTCCATTCTCATTCTGTACTTCCATAGTAAACTGTATATTAGAATGAAATCTGTTGAGTTTATCTAATAATTCGTATGCCCTGTTTCTGTGGACAATTGTCCATGTATCATCTACGTAACGAAACCATGTGATGGGGAGAATGCCCAGTTCCCGTGCCTTACTCTCTAAGCTATATATGTAGAGGCAACTACGTATTGGTGAAATAGGGTTGCCCATTGGTAACCCTTTGATCTGTATGAAACATTCATTCTCAAAAGAAAAGGCCTGTTGTCCCAACACAAGACGTAATAATGTCTCGAAGGTGCTTACTGTAAACCCTTCATCTGCTTTTACCCAGACATTATTTAGCTTATCTACAAAATCGGAAGAATCTCCTAGTGGTAGATAAAATGATAAGGCTGTCGCTACAAACGTTGCTATCTTGGCTACCGGGGCCTGTCTAAAAGCTACAATATTACGTAATGGTAGATCTGGTTTGTGTACTTTAGGGTTGCCGTATGTATATGGCAACTCTGAGTTATGTGCTGATAACTTAGTTCTCAACGCCATGGTGATATCCTTGTTTTCATAAAGTCGTTTCAACGTGTTATTTATTTGGCGTTCATAATGGTTTAATGGATTTTTAGGTAATAGAAGGAATTGATCAGTATCGCTCCAAAATGTCTGTCATTTTCTTATTATAATCTGTTTTATTCATTACAACAGTTTTGTTCCCTTTGTCCGCCGGTCTTATTATGATACTATCGTCATTACCAAGCTCATCCATGGCTTCAAACTCACTTTGCGTTAGATTTGGTGTATCACGCATGTGGTGGTTCTCCAATACAGATAACGAATCATGTCTAAAGGATGCTCCTACAGTACCGCCTAGTTGCTTAGCAACTGACTCTATAGATACAACAAATTCCTTAGTAGGTATCACTGCAGGTGTAGGTTCGAAATTCAAACCTAGGGATATACTGTATTGTGATTATTATTAAGTACTCTATGGCTGTTATTTACAACTGTATTAGGTACTAATACTTTACTGGCTGGTCCCACATTCTGTTTATTATGTAGCCAGTAGTGTTGAGAACTGAATCAATTTTGACTAATTTCAGTTACAGTTACAGTTTCAGTATTCAAAGTTTTGCATTTCAGTTACAGTTACAGTTTCAGTATTCAAAGTTTTGCATTTCAGTTACAGTTACAGTTTCAGTATTCAAAGTTTTGCATTTCAGTTACAGTTACAGTTTCAGTATTACAAAGTGTAACATTTCAGTTACAGTTACAGTTTCAGTATTACAAAATTGAGCATTTCAGTTTCAGTTACAGTTTCAGTTATAGATTCAATATATATGATCTCACGTAGTAAGCAGTCATCTGAAACTAAAAATGAGGCACTTTAATATATTACTGTAATATACGCTAATATTAATGTTCATTACGAAACGTCCTCTTTCTAGAGCTAATAGGTAGTTGTTGTAGGAAAGTTGGACCCACGCTATGGTAATATTTTGTAACTAATATACTGATAGTATGTAATGAAAGTGGCGCTCACAAGATCACACCAAAGGCATCCACATTTTACTGTACATCCTGTTTCAGTGCTTCTACAGTACTGTTAGATCATTTATTGTTTTGGTTATAAAGCCATGCTTCTGAATCCTGCTCATTTTCCTTAATTCGTAATTTGTTTTAGTAATCATATATTTATTGTTTTGGTTAGACCCACCTCGATAAGCTGCTATTTTCACTTTTAAGTTTAATTTTGTAATTTATAATGGTAAACTTGATCAAAATTTAATTTCCAGTGTGCCTCTAGTGTGATTGTGATATTAATAGTAGGCCTACCGGTAACATTAATAATTCATAATGTAAAATATCCGTTAATATCCTTCTACCATTAGGCATAACTTTTCTTTGTTTATCTAAAACATTTACATTTAATATGAAGCAAAAGTGGTGATAAGGCTGATAATAGTCTAATAGTTGAGCCAGATAAACATAGACTATATGCTACTGTAGATCTTCGTTCACTACTTGACTCTCCAAATAAATCACATTTGAGCTAAGTGGGCAATGGGTCTTTGATTTTATATTGTGTAATATTATGGTTTTGTTCAGAAGTGGAAAAAATGAGATTGTTTTTTTATAACAATGTTTTAAAAATGATACCTATGGTAACCACAGTTATTCATTTATTAAACTATACTCTATACTTTATTACAATACTGTTTTAAATGCTCATTCATGTTAATTGTGTGATTGAGAACTGAATCGGATTTTGTTAATTTCAGTTTCAGTTTCAGTTACAGTATTCAAAATTCGTAATTACAGTTTCAGTTACAGTTACAGTATTCAAAATTCGCAATTACAGTTACAGTTATAGTTACAGTATCAAAAAAATCATCAAAATCATTCAGTTACAGTTGCAGTTACAGTATAATTACAGTTACAGTTCTCAACACTAGTAGCCAGTCTAATTTCCTATTAAATCTGTCAAAAACCAACTCATGTAAATTTTTCTCATAAGCTATGACAAAGGATTCTAAGCTACTGAACACTAATTCATTTTTATAAGCCCCATTAAGCACCAGTTTAATATTACACAATTTAATCACCAACCCTCCAATTTAAGGTTCCTAGGGGGTTGATTTTCTAGAGATATTAGGTTTAAGGACCAAGCTAGCCCCAATATTATAATGCACGACCAACAATTCCACATAATTTGTCCAAAACAAATTCATTAAAAGACAGTACGGTAACAGATAAGACGGTACTAGTTAGTTGTGGATTGGGGTTGTGGGGAAGTTAAATGAGTTAATTGTGTAGACTTTGATCGTACCCTTTGCGACGATATAGCACCAATATTGTGTATAGGCCTGGTATATAGGCCTAGAGCGCTTGTAATTACTCCAGCAGTTGAGTGGTCAGGTGATACTACAGATCCTCCACATTTCGAAAAGTTGCAGGTCAGTACTGAAGTATGTAGAACAGATCTCTAACGGATAAGTTGTAATTATGTGGAATTGTTGGTCGTGCGTTATAATATTGGGGCTAGCTTGGTCCTTAAACCTAATATCTCTAGAAAATAACATCCAGAGAGTGCCGATAGTAATCGAGCCACGTATAGGTACAGTCAGTGGCCACGAGATCAATCGCAGAGGAAGACGAGCTCCGGGGTCGCAAGAGCGGGCGTTCCGAGATTTAAACGACTCTGACATTTATGGAGGAGTAGTTTCTGGATCGAGTCCGGAGCAACCGACTTCCGGTCTACACTCATCGAGTCGGGGGGCGCAAGAGCGGACGTTCCAAGGTTTAAACGACTCTGACATTTATGGAGGAGGAGTTTCTGGATCGAGTCCGGAGCAACCGACTTCCGGTCTACACTCATCGAGTCGGGGGGCGCAAGAGCGGGTGTTCCAAGGTTTAAACGACTCTGACATTTATGGAGGAGGAGTTTCTGGATCCGGTCCGGAGGAACTGACTTCCGGTCTACACTCATCGAGTCGGGGGGCGCAAGAGTGGGCGTTCGAGGTTTAAACGACTCTGACATTTACGGAGGAGGAGTTTCTGGATCGAGTCCGGAGCAACCAACTTCTGGTCTACACTCATCGAGTCGGGGGGCGCAAGAGCGGGCGTTCCGAGGTTTAAACGACTCTGACATTTATGGAGGAGGAGTTTCTATATCGGGTCCGGAGGAACTGACTTCCAGTCTACACTCATCAAGCCGGGGGGCGCAAGAGCGGGCGTTCCGAGGTTTAAACCACTCTGACATATATGGAGGAGGAGTTTCTGGATGGAGTCTGGAGGAACTGACTTCCGGGTCACTCTCATCGAGTCGGGGGGCGCAAGAGCGGGCATTACGAGGTTTAAATGACTCTGAGATTTATGGAGGAGGAGTTTCTGGATCGAGTCCGGAGCAACCGACTTCCAGTTCACTCTCATTGAGTCGGGGGGCGCAAGAGCGGGCGTTCCGAGGTTTAAACGACTCTGACATTTATGGAGGAGGAGTTTCTGGATCGGGTCCGGAGGAACTGACTTCCAGTCTACACTCATCGAGTCGGGGGGCGCAAGAGCGGGCGTTCCGAGGTTTAAACGACTCTGACATTTATTGAGGAGGAGTTTCTGGATCGAGTCTGGAGCAACCGACTTCCGGTTTACTCTCATCGAGTTGGGGGCGCAAGAGCGGGGGTTCCGAGGTTTAAACAACTCTGAGATTTATGGAGGAGGAGTTTCTGGATCGAGTCCGGAGAAACCGACTTCCGGTTCACTCTCATCGAGTCGGGGGGCGCAAGAGCGGCATTCCGAGGTTTAAACAACTCTGAGATTTATGGAGGAGTTTCTGGATCGAGTACGGAGCAACCGACTTCCGGTTCACTCTCATCGAGTCGGGGGGCGCATGAGCGGGAGTTCCTAGGTTTAAACACTCTGAGATTTATGGAGGAGGAGTTTCTGGATCAAATCCGGAGCAACCGACTTCCGGTTCACTCTAATCGAGTCGGAGGGCACAAGAGCGGGCGTTCCGAGGTTTAAACAACTCTGACATTTATGGAGGAGGAGTTTCTGGTTCGAGTCCGGAGGAACCGATTTCTGGTTCACTCTCATCGAGTCGGGGGGCGCAAGAGCGGGCGTTCCGAGGTTTAAACGACTCTAAGATTTATGGAGGAGGGGTCGTTTTGAACTATGTAACATCCATGGATAATGGCAATGGTAATGGAGTAAAAGTTCCTGTATTTAAGGGGATTGCAAATGTCTTGGTTGGATTTTGCCAAGAAATGTGTTAACCTAAGGGGTAGGAGATATTTTTTAGAGACTTGTTTGAGAGAGAAATTGACACCACAAATTTCTCAGAGTTCAACCCCCTAGGAACATTAAACCTAATTTTAGCAAAACGGCAGAACTGGGTTATACCAGGATGGCTACTAATAGCTGTGACAAGGATATTGGAGAGTTGGTGATTAAGTTGTGTAATATTAAACTGGTGCTTAATGGGGCTTATCTAAATGAATTGGTGTTCAGTAGCTTAGAATCCTTTGTCATAGCTTATGAGAAAAATTTACATGAGTTGGTTTTTGACAGATTTAATAGGAAATTAGACTGGCTACGTAATAAACAGAATGTGGGACCAGCCAGTAAAGTATTAGTACCTAATACAGTTGTAAATAACAGCCATAGAGTACTTAATAATAATCACAATACAGTATTATCCCTAGGTTTGAATTTCGAACCTACACCTGCAGTGATACCTACTAAGGAATTTGTTGTATCTATAGAGTCGGTTGCTAAGCAACTAGGCGGTACTGTAGGAGCATCCTTTAGACATGATTCGTTATCTGTATTGGAGAACCACCGCATGCGTGATACACCAAATCTAACGCAGAGTGAGTTTGAAGCCATGGATGAGCTTGGTAATGACGATAGTATCATAATAAGACCGGCGGACAAAGGGAACAAAACTGTTGTAATGAATAAAACAGATTATAATAAGAAAATGACAGACATTTTGAGCGATACTGATCAATTCCTGTTATCCAGTTATCAGCACATAACTCAGAGTTGCCATATACATACGGCAACCCTAAAGTTGATCTACCAGATCTACCATTACGTATGTATATATAATGGGTAATAATGGAGGATGCAATATTGGCTACCAAGTGAGATATGGTACGATGTGAAAGGGTGTGTCGTATAATTACATGAGTCAACTGTGAGAGGGCGATTTAAAAAGGGAGATTTAAAAGAGAGGGGTATTAAAGACAACCTAAATACTTCATATTAATATTGGGTAAAGCACAAACAAAGTGCAATGATAATATGGTGAAGGATATTGTACAGTAGAAGGAATAGTATACATCCGGTAATTAGATGGTAACCATGTACCATAATGATTGCCCCCCCCCCCCCCCCTGGCCAACCAAAACTGTAAGACATGCACCTTATTGTAATATATCATTCAAAAGATAATTTAATTCTGAGCTTGCATGCAAAACTTTAGTAGGGTCCAATACAAAAGTATACAAATTTTGCTATTATTTAAACCAATCTTATTTTTCAATACTTTTGATTTAATCACAATTAAAAAAATATAATTTATCCAGCGTTAGTCATCAGCTTTACAGCCATGTTTCCCCTTTGCAGCACGGGGAGCTCCTCTATCTGTCGATAGTGGCAAAGGATGTTGGCCCTTAAAAGGGCCGTTTTGGCTTGATTTCAGTTTGATTATGCCACAGAATCACGACCCTCTCTAAAAGTAACATCTGTGATCCTGTCGTCAAGCATACGTTTTTCTTCAGAGTTATCGAAGATACAGGATACACAGGACACATACAGGATACAGATTGTATTACAACTTGTCATTTTAATTACTTCTGTTAGGCCTAATTCAGTAAAATTACCAAAGAAACACTAATACCGGTAACTGAATAATGTAATATAATGCAAAAAGTCAGGCAGTAATAACTGTTTAAACAGGGCTGCAAATCTGATGACTAACGATGGATAAATTATATATTTTTTTAATTGTGATTAAAACACAAATATTGAAAAGTAAGATAGGTTTAAAGAATTGCCTATAAAATTTTTATACTTTTGTATTATTCTAAATTTTTGCATGCAAGCTCAGAATTAAATACTCTATCGAATGATATATTACACTAAAGTACATGTCTGGCAGTTTTGGCTGGCCAGGGTGGAGGGGTGGGGGGGGGGGGGGGGGCAATCATTATGAAACACCTGGTAGAAGTAAAAGTTTGTGGAAGTAAAGGAGACAATATTGGGTTAGGAGTTAGGGGGGCCCTTAATAGTCGGGATGAGTATTTGTAGTTAGTGCACAGGTGCCTTGATTAATGTGTTAATGTGCTAATAGTAGGTGACCAGATGTTGAGGTTATTGGTTTATCGGTGTATTTAACATGTCGATATTGGATTTGGACTTCATTTCTAGGCTGTAGTTTCTACATCAAATATCACCTAACCTACTCTTCTTTATTGATATTTGTTATTTAAGATTTATTGGTATTGAATGTTATTCGCAACAAAGTTGGAATTACTTTATTGGTGTATTGGTGAGATGCACAGTAGTAGGACTAGTTTTACATCAGAACATTACACGTTGTAAGTCACACAACCATTCTTATGTATGACACTTCCTCTGGGGTCCATACAAAGCGCTCGACCAGAGTTTCCGACAAATCAAATCAATGTGCTCGTTAGAGCTCGTTTATATTAGTAGTTTGGTAAAGTAGTTTGGCACATATATATGGCTTACTATTCGTTTATCTATATAATTTAACCAACACATAATAAAACATATATTTATCATACCGCACCATAAAGTAGGTTAGCACATATATATATGGATTACTATTCGTTTATCTATATAATTTAACCAACACATAATAAAATATATATTTATCATACCGCACCATAAAGTAGGTTGGCACATATATATATGGATTACTATTCGTTTATCTATATAATTTAACCAACACATAATAAAATATATATTTATCATACCGCACCATAAAGTAGGTTGGCACACATATATATGGCTTACTATTCGTTTATCTATATAATTTAACCAACACATAATAAAATATATATTTATCATACCGCACCATAAAGTAGGTTGGCACATATATATATGGATTACTATTCGTTTATCTATATAATTTAACCAACACATAATAAAATATATATTTATCATACCGCACCATAAAGTAGGTTGGCACATATATATATGGATTACTATTCGTTTATCTATATAATTTAACCAACACATAATAAAATATATATTTATCATACCGCACCATAAAGTAGGTTGGCACACATATATATGGCTTACTATTCGTTTATCTATATAATTTAACCAACACATAATAAAATATATATTTATCATACCGCACCATAAAGTAGGTTGACACATATATATGGCTTACTATTCGTTTATCTATATAATTTAACCAACACATAATAAAATATATATTTATCATACCGCACCATAAAGTAGGTTGGCACATATATATGGATTACTATTCGTTTATCTATATAATTTAATCAACACATAATAAAATATATATTTATCATACCGCACCATAAAGTAGGTTGGCACATATATATATGGATTACTATTCGTTTATCTATATAATTTAATCAACACATAATAAAATATATATTTATCATACCGCACCATAAAGTAGGTTGGCACACATATATATGGATTACTATTCGTTTATCTATATAATTTAACCAACACATAATAAAATATATATTTATCATACCGCACTATAAAGTAGGTTGGCACATATATATATGGATTACTATTCGTTTATCTATATAATTTAATCAACACATAATAAAATATATATTTATCATACCGCACCATAAAGTAGGTTGGCACATATATATATGGATTACTATTCGTTTATCTATATAATTTAACCAACACATAATAAAATATATATTTATCATACCGCACCATAAAGTAGGTTGGCACATATATATATATGGATTACTATTCGTTTATCTATATAATTTAACCAACACATAATAAAATATATATTTATCATACCGGACCATAAAGTAGGTTGACACATATATATATGGATTACTATTCGTTTATCTATATAATTTAACTAGCACATAATAAAATATATATTTATCATACCGCACCAAAAAGTAGGGTGACACAAATTACTATTATAGAAAAATAAATAATTTTGACACCATTATACTATACTATATATTATTATAATACTTGTCTCCAGTACTCTCTAAATGAAGCAATGACGGTTTGTTTTGTTCAGAGACTTTGATTTGTGTTAGTAAGGATTACAAATTCTTAACAATATAATAATAACACAATATTGAACTTATTAAACTAAACTTACAACACAATAAAGAATGCTTTATTAATTGTGCAATTATTAGATTCAACAAAGGTTTTTATTTAGTTGTTATCGAATCAGTGCAACTTTTTTTTGAAAATGATAGAGATCGATAATTATAATAATATTTTTATTTAAATAACTGTATTTGCGATGTATTATAACCATAATATATATCAAATTATATTCAATTTTCTCGATATTTATCACAATAAATAATAGGGATAAATGTTTTCCTATGAATAGCATCAGGTAGTCTATAATGTAATGCAACTCCTTACATCTGTTTGAATTTCCCACCTTCCCAGATTACCCCAGGTAACATAATGTCAGTGCCGCATGCCCAATTCGGTCTGTTTATTTAATAATGGCTTCCTTTAGTAGTGGCTTCCTTAATATTAATGGACTCTGCAAGTGTTACAGATACATTAAAAAATTATACCGCCTACTCCAGGCTGACCGGTACCTCCCACCCTAAAGCGCCGCGATCCTACTGTACTGCTATTCCTGTACTGGAGATAGCAGAGGCCTGAGCATATAGCCTACTTGGTTTTGCTTACCGCCCACACCAATAGGCTTACTTCCTGTTGCCTTACCGTTAATTTGTTATGTGGTGTATATGGTTCAACCTCTCTACTCTTAGCCCCTTTACTGCTTCAAAAACTGCCTGATAGCATAGTAAACCGAACCCGGAACCGAACCGTGGAACCGAACCCATACCATTGACCGCCTTAATTTGGATTTAGGTCTCCTCATACAATTTGTCATGGGTGAACTAGAAAACTTGGATGCATTAGAATTCAACAAGCATAAAGACGGCAATAACGGCAAATAACGGCAATAAAGATTCTAAGCACAAGGGTCATAATTTGCCATATACCAACACCTACCATTAACCAAGACATTTTACTAGTCACGTTCCATCAACCATATCGGCTTTAAATGTGACTGATCTGACTGCATCCTGCCCTACATGTCTAAGTGCACCTCATGGACTACAACTTTGCCCTGCCTTTCTGGCAAAAGAACCCCAAAAACGATCGACCAAGAACTTACATTAAATGCCACCTCTACCCTATAACTTTCTCTAATGTTTATTAGTATTATATTGTTGTGTTATTGGTATTACGCTCATTCCCACCGTACATGCAATATATTTATTGGTGAGAGATATTAGCTATTGATCTAGTAAATGCCAAACATATTACAAGTCAAACTGAACCCTCTTTTTTATTACAATGATTCCGAGGTTTACCGCATATCCTCGACAGACCACGGGTTGACCGACAGCAGGTTCCCTGAGCGAAACCGGAATACAGGTACTGAAACTCGGATTTGTAACCATAAACTAAGATTTGTAACAAGGCTGTACCTTACTCCAAGTACTTTACTTTAGTACCTTACCCCAAGTACCTTACTCTAACTACCAGTTGACTGTTTTTTACGAAATAAAAGGTCGGTTCTTTATTGGGCCGCTAGGCCCGTCACTAGAATTAAGTCTGATAAGTGGAGCAATATAGCGGTCTGCTTAAGATGAGTAGAAAATTCTAAGAATTCACAAGAAGACATGCCATCAATCAAACCGTTCTTTATAAAAATTACGTTCATGGAACTCCATAGATTACTGATGGAAAGAAATTGAGATCAATAAAGTATATTAATTTGTTTATTATTATAAATTATCTGCCTAAAACGCCATGGACTTATTAGATATTAATAATTTAGACATTACCAGTTAAAAATATAGCATTTAACTATCGTTCAATACAACACCTGCGTGGTTTCTATGGTGATAACTCTATTCAACAGTACAAACAGAAATCAACATTCTGTCCTTATAATACAATCAATATAACATTCACATCACATATATCTCGGATATCAAAATTATTCCATTTGTAAATTAGTTTGCTAACACATTGCACAGTACAATATAACACATTTGCTACTTTCCCGGTATTTGTACAACATTTTATAGCCAGGTTTTAATTAATAGGGTTAATATAGAAATATAGAAATCTCAATTATATGGTATAATCAAGGACTGGTTAACATATATCAATAGAGACTTGCTTATTATCTAACTAAACCCAGTACTGGTTTAAATTAATAATATTTATATTTCATATATTTCGGTAAGACTGCACAGTGCACTATGTCGTCGTCAGCGTCCACCCATGTAGTCCTGTATATTCTGGCCAATTTTTGTATATCAATTTCACTTGGTGGATTCTACATCAACTCTTTCTGCACTAACCAGACATCACTTGGTGCGTCTACCAAAGCCCCAACATCCACCCACTGTAGCATTGATTGTGAACAGAGTAATCAATGCTCCTCTTTTAACTTCACTGACAGATGCGAGATATTCCAAGAGAGTTGTGTTGCAGATATGGTCAACTGGGATGTTTTCCATTCTGGGATGAAACGATCGATTAGCAAACGAATAGGTTAAAATAAACATATATTTATAACGTATATTTTTCGAATACTACTACTAGGATCGACAATGCTGCATTGCAGCTGCATTTTTAAGAATGCTGTGCCGGCTTGTCGACAAAATTGCGCCGCCACAACTCCCTATCACCCATGAAATTTGCTAGATCATCCGCATCTTCAAGGCCAGTGTCCTTTAAGATGCGTCTCAAGAAAGTCATGGGCTGTCCACCATGCTTATTCACTCTATGAGGCTGCCAAAGTACAAGATTATGCACTGGCTGGTCCTCACGGCGAAAGCAATGTCCTGCAAAGCGGAAGCGATTTTGTTCTAGTGTCAAGCTTGGGGGAACCAATGAGACACCTCCAATGTTATATAGTGTCTGGTTGGAGATGTGTGCATTGTACTTGACACAATGAACCCGGCGTCCGATCCGATCAGAGACTTGCTGAGGACTTTCAAAGTTAACTGTCAAAATTTTGGTCTTTCTGGAGTTAATAAAAAGACCAACACTAGAAGCAGCATGTTCTAATGAGCTGAGGAGCCGTTGGGCTCCCTCTAGTGATTCTGAGAGTACTCCTAAATCATCAGCAAAGTCTAGATCGGTTAGGTACTTGGCAGGATTTCCTCGACTTCGGGAGCCAGTAGGTGGAGTTATCATCACCCCATCATCATTATGATGATCTAAGGACGTGCGTAGAACAACAATTGTCAACCACAATTATGAACAAGAATGGTGCAAGTGTGTCTCCCTGGAGGACGTCCCATTACACTTCAAATGGTTCTCTGTCACCGTCAACAGTAAACACAAATGTTGTCGAACCATCGTATACTGATCTGATTGCTGCAATAATTTCATCAGGAATCCCATATAATGAAAGTATGCTGAACATACGTGAGCGAGAGACTGAATCAAAGGCCTTGAAGAAGTCAACAAAGATAACAGATATGCTGATAAGATGCCTGTCTTTCTTTTTTGATAACTCTTCAATTATCATTCTAAGTGCCAAAATGGGTTCCATGGTCCCACGACCTTTACGGAACCCATTCTGATTTCCACGGAGCAGTCTCTCAATGGGATCCCTGATGCGATTTAATAGAATTCTATTGTATAGCTTTGCAGCAATCGAGATCAATGAGATTCCCCGAAAAGAACCATGGAGTGTTAGGTTGCCCTTCTTGGGAACTGGCACCAACTTATTTGTTTTCATTTCTTGTGGGACTCTTGTTGTTCGGTACATGTCTACTATGATGGGATAGATGAGCTTTAAACACTCAGGTATTTTAAAGACCTCAGGGGGAACACCATCTACTCCACTAGCACGATTGGTCTTAATGCTCTTTGCAGCAGCCTTCACTTCTGCAAAGGAGATATCGCCAATGGGAATATCTGGGAGTACAGATTCAAGACACTTTTACTTCTATAAAGTTATCAGGCAATACCCTGTCATTATTGAGGAGCTTTTCAAAGTGGGCCTTCCAACCATTGAGGCGATCGGCTGGTGATTCAGCCCTAACCTTGGTGGTTGGTTGGCATTTCCGACCAGTAAGCAAGTTGATCGATTTTTCGAATAAATATATACGGTGGCTGATTGCGGCCAATTATTTCCATTTTTAAAATTATTTTTCACCCGGGTTAAAAACATTTATCACCCGGTTGAAATATCTGTGTCAGAACACTGAACGCATGTAGTTAGTTACCTTATAAATAATATCGAAAGCTCATTTTAATCCAGTTTCACTCTTGGTGAATAAATATCTCGACCAATGTTAGTAATCAATTACGGGAAAGGATCAGGTTACAGTGGCATGTTATTCAAACCAAAACAATAAACGAAAATCAATAGTTAAACATTTAAATATTTTTAACCCGGGTGAAACATAATTTTTATCCGGGTGATAAATGTTTTCCACCCGGGTGAATAATGTTTTTCACCATGGTGATAAATGTTTTTTACATGGGTGATAAATGTTTCTCACCCGGGTGATAAATGTTTTTCACCCAGGTGATAAATGTTTTTCACACGGGTGATAAATGTTTTTCACCCGGGTGATATATGTTTTTCACTGGGTGATAAATGTTTTTCACCCGGGTGATAAATGTTTTTCACCCGCGTGATAAACATGGAAATAATTGGCCGCAATCAGCCACCGTAAATATACAATAAATACTATCTACTATATAAGTAGTAG
>JAUCBJ010007082.1:0-53749 GCA_032718475.1 Nemertoderma westbladi | reverse complement strand
ACTTCCCTCACTTCCCTCACTTCCCTCACTTCCCTCACTTCCCTCACTTCCCTCACTTCCCTCACTTCCCTCACTTCCCTCACTTCCCTCACTTCCTCACTTCCCTCACTTCCCTCACTTCCCTCACTTCCCTCACTTCCCTCACTTCCCTCACTCACTCCCTCACTTCCCTCACTTCCCTCACTTCCCTCACTTCCCTCACTTCCCTCACTTCCCTCACTTCCCTCACTTCCCTCACTTCCCTCACTCACTCCCTCACTTCCCTCACTTCCCTCACTTCCCTCACTTCCCTCACTTCCCTCACTTCCCTCACTTTCCTCACTTCCCTCACTTCCCTCACTTCCCTCACTCACTCCCTCACTTCCCTCACTTCCCTCATTCCCTCACTTCCCTCACTTCCCTCACTTCCCTCACTTCCCTCACTCACTCCCTCACTCACTCCCTCACTTCCCTCACTCATTGTATTTTTATGAATTCGTTTAGTTTTAACATTATTGCCTCAAAATAAATATCAACCCCGCGAAACCTTCCCAAACTTATTATTATTATTTAGTTTTTTATTTTATAGCAAAGTCACTTCCCTCACTTCCCTCACTTCCCTCACTCACTCCCTCACTCACTCCCTCACTTCCCTCACTGCCTCACTTCCCTCACTGCCTCACTTCCCTCACTGCCTCACTTCCCTCACTTCCCTCACTTCCCTCACTTCCCTCACTCCCTCACTTCCCTCACTTCCCTCACTTCCCTCACTTCCCTCACTTCCCTCACTTCCCTCACTTCCCTCACTTCCCTCACTTCCCTCACTTCCCTCACTCACTCCCTCACTTCCCTCACTTCCCTCACTTCCCTCACTTCCCTCACTTCCCTCACTTCCCTCACTTCCCTCACTCACTCCCTCACTCACTCCCTCACTTCCCTCACTTCCCTCACTTCCCTCACTTCCCTCACTTCCCTCACTTCCCTCACTTCCCTCACTCACTCCCTCACTTCCCTCACTTCCCTCACTTCCCTCACTTCCCTCACTTCCCTCACTTCCCTCACTTCCCTCACTTCCCTCACTCACTCCCTCACTCACTCCCTCACTTCCCTCACTTCCCTCACTTCCCTCACTTCCCTCACTTCCCTCACTTCCCTCACTTCCCTCACTTCCCTCACTTCCCTCACTTCCCTCACTTCCCTCACTCTCTCCCTCACTTCCCTCACTTCCCTCACTTCCCTCACTTCCCTCACTTCCCTCACTCTCTCCCTCACTTCCCTCACTTCCCTCACTTCCCTCACTTCCCTCACTTCCCTCACTTCCCTCACTTCCCTCACTTCCCTCACTTCCCTCACTTCCCTCACTCACTCCCTCACTTCCCTCACTTCCCTCACTTCCTTCACTCACTCCCTCACTTCCCTCACTTCCCTCACTTCCCTCACTTCCCTCACTTCCCTCACTTCCCTCACTTCCCTCACTTCCCTCACTTCCCTCACTATGCCTCACTCACTCCCTCACTTCCCTCACTTCCCTCACTTCCCTCACTCACTCCCTCACTGCCTCACTTCCCTCACTGCCTCACTTCCCTCACTGCCTCACTTCCCTCACTGCCTCACTTCCCTCACTTCCCTCACTTCCCTCACTTCCCCCACTGCCTCACTTCCCTCACTTCCCTCACTGCCTCACTTCCCTCATTTCCCTCACTTCCCTCACTTCCCTCACTTCCCTCACTCACTCCCTCACTCACTCCCTCACTTCCCTCACTTCCCTCACTTCTGTATACTAGCTTTGACTCTCCCAGCTATAGTGATAGTATGCAACCTTGGGAGTTAATGTGCGGTCTTACGAGTAAATGTCAAGAGATTAGACTTCATGTTGCCTCCATTGATTCACTCTTCTTAACTTTATAAAATAACTCCACCCTTATTTAAAGTTTTAAAAATTATGACTTAGTCGACTAATTTTCCAAAATATATTATAAAAACATATAATTTCTTGAATAAATAGACCTAATAGTAATAAATATTGTTGGCAAATACATTTATAATACTAATATAATAATTAGGGATAAATAATCCTAATACTAATATAAATGTTATGGATAAATAGTCCTAATACTATTATGAAAGGAACTCAAACAAACAAATGTCAATAGCGTCGTCCTGCGCGAGCAAATACTGTACGAGAGTTTGATGTTATAGGTCTTCGAAAATAAGTAAAAGCTGGTTGATTTTCTTTAATTTCATCTTCCTCATTAACCAACTGTTTCTTAATTTCATTCAATTGTTCATTCATTTTCAGTAATTTACTTTTATTTCCCAGAACCTGTCTTAATATCTCTTCTCTATTTTCCTCATTTTCTTCCATTTGTTTAATAAATTTCCGTATTTGATTTTTGTTTCCTAATATTTGTCTCAATATCTCTTCTTTATTTTCATCATTCTCTTCTAAATGTTTAATAATTTTCCGCAATTTATTCTTATTTCCAAGTAATTGTCTCAATATTTCCTTATTATTATCATTTTCATCATCTTCTTCACTTTCCTGACCTTCACTTTCTTCGTCCTCTTCATGACCTTCACTTTCTTCATCCTCTTTCTGACCTTCACTTTCGTCATCCTCTTCCCCGCCTTCACTTTCTTCATCGTCTTCCTGACCTTCGCTTTCTTCATTCTCTTCCTGACCTTCGCTATCTTCACCCTCTTCCTGACCTTCACTTTCTTCGTCATCTTCCTGACCTTCACTCACTTCGTTCTCAACCTCACTCTCTTCAACTTCATCCTGACCCTCACTATTTTCATTCTCCATCTCATCGTCCTCTTCTTCTTCACTTTCCTCACTCAAATTTTCATCATTTTCTAGGGGTAACTGTTTTTGTATCCTTTTCAAAATATTCATAACTTTATGAAATTTATTTTCTGTTGTCTGTTTTATCTTTAATATATCACGCTCAACTCTCTTTTTCTTTTCATCTTCACTAAAAATATCTTCGGATTTTTTAAATTTCTTTGGTAATGGATCCATTAGTTTATCCTTTCTATGTCTTTCCATGTGACGAGATAGATTGTCTTGTCTCATTTCTTTATTACAAACCAAACATTTTTCATAACTAGGCATTATATAGCAATGTCAATTGATATTATGAGTTTTCGATAAATGATTTTACATAATTTTAAATAAATAAAACTTTTATGAAAATAAATAAAACTTTTAAAAATAAAAATTAGAGAATGAATGGGAATGCGGTGACTGGGGGCTTTTATAGAGGGAGGTTAGAATGGAGTTGTGAAAGAAGAATAATCTATTGCAAGAGCAGATGTTTATTATAATTTCTTGGACGAATTGATATAATAACGAAGCTGTGGGTATGAATAATTTAAGCTCTGTGGCATGCCCCATTCACGCAGGCCCCATTCACGCATTGATGTTTGGGTTAGTCATGCTATAGTTAATAAGAGCCCAAACAGCCACAGATTATTGAGGGATGACTCGGGGCTAAACTGGGCCGCACAGTGCCTATTGTATTGTATATTTCGTTTGTTATAGTACAATTTATTCATCTCGCGTCCCCTATCTGATTGATTTGTATCAAATTAAATTGCCTTTGGCAACATTATTTGATACGAATCGATTGATTAAACAATTAATTAATTGTTTAATCGACCAATTAATTAATTGGTTAATTAATTAATGACCTACTTAACACCCAAGGTGTGAAGTAGGACCAAACTGTCGCCAAAGAGGGGTAACCATTACTACTTCTACTGTTCCACCTTGGTGTAGTGGTTGCATTGAATTCACATCTCCTATATGTCATGGGTTCGATCCCTGCATGAACCAGGGCAGTTTTCGTTCGGTTAGCAATAGGCCTAACGTTGCAAAATGCAGTATTATTGCCTAGTAACCAATTCATGGCTACCATATGGCTTTCACTTTGAGACATTTCGCCCTCTAGCGGCAGACTGGGGAACTTCAGACTACTCTGTGACTCTGCAAAAAATATAGCCCATATTGTAATAGATACCGATTGGGGGGTCAAAATCAAGTAATAATATATCTAAATAAGTCTCAAACATCTTGCCTCATGACTCGCCCCTTAGAACTCTTAAACAATACAACTTCATAGTTTTGCGGATTGTAAATAACAAAGCTTGAGAAGATGTTAATTTTCAAATAATACACCCTCTAGCGGCAGACAGGTGAACTTCAGACTACTCTATGTCTCCGCAAAAGATATGGCCTATGTCGTAGTAGATGTCTACCGAGTTTAAACCTTTTCGGAATGAAAATAGCAAAGTTAGAGAAGATGTTAATTTTCAGATCATACGCCCTCTAGCGGCAGACTATGGAACTGCAACCGGCTGGATATAGGTAAGAGTAATTAGTAATCAGAGGTGTCACGAGAGGGGGGCGGGGCGCTTGGATACAACTATTATTAATAAGCTGTTGCTTGGTTAAAGCTAATTGGGGGTCAAAGACAACGATAAAGCTGTCTGGATATAGATAAGAGTAATTAGTTACCAGTAAGGGAGCTGTATACCCTATGTCTAAGTATAACGAGATGAAAGTCAATGAGGTCATATAGAAACCAATATATAAAACTAATTATTGGTAAATCTAAAATTAATTACAAATAAATAAAGTAAAATAAAATACAAATACAAATAATTAATTAAAATTAAATACAAATAAATAGGTATTAATAAATAAAAGAGCCGCGGTGTCACTTATGACACCCTTTGCTCCTCTCGGCGACAGTTAGACCCAACTGATGACCCATTGTGTGTCAGGGCGCTAATCAGTCTGATTAATTATGATAATCAATTAAACCCTAAGGAGTCGTAAGACACCTATTACGGTTTAATTGTAGTAATTAATTGATGCCACCTATCAATTAGACCCTAATTGATAGCTGTCACCCAGACAGTCTGGCGCCAATGACACCCTATGGGTGATAATAGGGTGTCATATGACACCCAATGGGTGTCAGTTGGGTCTAACCGTCGCCGAGAGGAGCAAACCTATACTACTTGCCTGCTTTCGTCAGCATCATTGATGGCATCAACCTGTTGGTTTATTAGCTCCTGTAGATTAACAGAGAACTGCCTGTTCAGGGACCTAGATGCAGCTCCAGTAGCCTTTGGTGTGGCTGTACCGATACCGGTACCTATCAGCCAATGGTAGAAATTGTCACCGATTATTTCACAGAGATACCAGTGAAATTTGTTAAACAATTACCACCACCTACAGGGTCTTACAATGAAGAGGCTGTTTCGCAATTTTACAAACAACTTGGTGTGATCGAAAACGGTTTCAAACTCGAAGCAACTAATGAAGGAAATGTAGCAAAAATTTTAAACAATCTCCACACTGACAAAAGTCCCGGACTGGATGGTATCACAGCTCTATTACTAAAAGATGGGTAGATATCCTTGCAAAACCAATGACACACATTATAAACCTCTCAATCAACCAAGGACTGTTCCTGACTGCATTCAAGACAGCCAAGCTAATACCAGCTTTCAAAATTGGAACCACACTGATGGTGGAAAATTATAGACCACTAGCTTTACTGTCGATGATCTCCAAAGTTCTAGAACAGATAGTTAAGGATCAAATATTGATATATGATATTATTATATGATATGTTATATATGATATCTAATAACATATCGGGATATGCAGTCTGGGTACAGGCTTGGATATTCTATGCAAACATTACTCACATATATACATGACTATACAAATAATGGGATAAATAATAATATATATTATAAATATATAATAAAACAATAAATAAATAATAATATAAATAAATAATAAATAATGGCATTAATAGACTTAAGAAAGGCATTCGATACCATCGACCACGGTATCATCTTAATGAAACTCAAACATTTAGGATTTGATCCAGTGGCGCTCAGTTGGTTTTCTCCCTACCTCAAGAATAGAAAACATTGTGTATATATCGACAACTGCTATTCTTCGACCAGAGAATCTAGTCATGGATTTCCTCAAGGATCATTACTCGGTCCTGCTCTCTTTCTGTGTCAGAACAACGATATTGATTTGGCAACCGATTGCCCCACCCCAACGTTAACAGACGACACCAGTGTCATGACCCGTAGTTCATCAGTTTCAGTAATCTCAGACATTCTGACAAGGAATATGAAGAACCTCTCCACCTGGCTCATAGATGATTGACATAGCTTAGAGAAAGCGGAATCAATTATATTTGGCACCCACCAGCGACTAAAAGCCGACAATAACCTAAGAGTCTCTATATCGGTGACTATGACATTCCTGTCAAGAACTGTGTTTGTTACCAAGGTTGCCAATTCGACCAAACTCAAAACGGAAACATGATGATCTCAACGATGATCCAAAATATCATAAAGAAAGTAAAATAGTTTCAGTTTCAGAACAGTAGAATAATTTCAGATGATGCTGAATGATTGTTTCCGCTTAGGTGCAGTACCAGAACATGGACGGTGACAACATTGTGGGGAATCGTACCCGAACCACACCCTGCTGTAAGTGCAATCGTAGTGGATTTGCAAATCTTCCATCTGCGCTAGACGTGGCATAGAATGTCAGAATTGTTTTCCATCGTAGTTTCTGGATCTGCAGCTCCGGTTGGATTTACTATGCCTGCGTACGTCTTGAAGGTTTCCAGTTTCACGTCGACTTCAATCGAAGCTTCCCGCTTACTGCCCCCCACTGTGGTATCCGATTTAACTTCGACCGATAGCGAGGCTTCCTATCGTTTCCCTACGAATACTTACAATTTAGCAACCACGTCTAGGGGTTTTCCTAAGCGGCCCAATGATTCCTGCGACGACCCTAAGTGACCCAACGATTCTGGGGACGACCCTAAGAGACCCACCGAGTCTGGGGACGTTCCCAAGTTACCCACAGTGCCTGGAGACGACCGAAAAAGACCCACCACGTCTGGGGGCTACCCAATGAGACCCACCGTGTCTGGGGACGATCCCAAGCTATCCACCATGCCTGGTGACGATCCAAAGAGATCCATCGAGTCTCGGGGCCCCCCAAAGAGATCTACTGTGTCTGGGGACCTCCCAAAGAGACACGCCCTGTCTGGTGACGAACCAAAGAGACCCACCGAGTCTGGTGTTGGCCTAAAGAGACCCAACGAGTCAGGGGACCTCCCAAAGAGACCCACTATGTCTGGGGACGATCCAACGCGACCCACCGCGCCTGGTGACGATCCACAGAGACGCAACGAGTCTGGAGACCTCCCAAAGAGACACAACGTGTCTGGAGACCTACCAAAGAGACCCACCGTGACTGGGGATGACCCAAAACGACCCGCCGAGTCTGGTGACGACCCACAGAGACCCACCGAGTCTGGAGACCTCCCAAAGAGACCCAACCTGTCTGGGAACGGCACAAAGAGACCCACCGTGTCTACGGACGACCCAAAGCGACCTACCGAGTCGGGTGACGACCCAAAGAGACCCACCGATTCTGGGAACATCCCAAATAGACCCATCGTCTCTGGGGATGACCCAAAGCGACCCACCGAGTCGGGTGACGACCGAAAGAGACCCACCGAGTCTGGGAACCACCCAAAGAGACCCACTGTGTCTGGGGACAACCCAAAGTGACCCTCCGAGTCTGGTGATGACTCACATAGACCCAACGAGTTTGGAGACCTCCCAAAGAGACACAACGTGTCTGGAGACCTCCCAAAGAGACCCACCTTGACTGGGGATGACCCAAAACGACCCGCCGAGTCTGGTGACGATCCACAAAGAACCAACAAGTCTGGAGACCTCCAAATGAGACACAACGTGTCTGGAGATCTCCCAAAGAGACCCACCGTGTTTGGTGACGACCCCAAGCGTCCCACAGTGTCTGGCGATGCCCTTAAGCGATCGACCTTTTATGGAGAGGACTCTAAGCGACTCACGGATTCTGGTTATGACCCCAAGGTTAGACCCTTCGAGGGAGGGGTCGACCATAAACGACCAACCACGTCTGGGACTGACTCTAACTCACATTCCGACCTCTGTTTTAACCATAATGATGTCTTCGTCAAAGATCTACATGAGGATGGGTCATGGATACCTCTGTCCTCCAGTAATCTGGGAGGTACAAAATGGTGGATCTGTGTTCGGTAGGCCCGGGCAACAACATTTTCATGAATGTATTGTCAATTGTATCAATGTCTGCCCAGACTCAGCTATTTTACATACCATTTATCATTGTAATAATAACCACCATGTCTACAGTACCGTTTCCAACTGTAATGGTCATAATTACTCTAAAACAGACACTATTTTAAGTAAACACACTATAGATCTGGATTCCAGCTTAGTCATGCATAGATCCAAAATTGACCCTAATGACTTTAATTCAGCTGACAATACAATTTCACAGAAAGATCATCTGAGTCTTATTTCTGATGTAGTGTATTTGAAAAGTGGTAGGTCTCATAAATCGCGGGAGTATAGTGGAAAAATCACTGATTTCTTCAGAAGTTCTCCTTTAAAAAATTCCAATATAACAGTCTTCATGCTGGACCCTGATGCTAATTCATTCAATCCAAATACCAATTTCCAGGAGTGTGACAGATGCAATACCGATGAGGTTGTGTTTGTTGGAGTTCAATATCAGGAGCCAAATACAATTATTGAAGGAAAATAAATTCTATCCTGATTCAGAATTGAGTTACAATGAAGAGCGTGTTAAAAATGCAATTTTCAATACGACCATCTCCAAGGTTATTGTCCTCTTAAAGCCAGATGATCCTGACTGGAGGTACTTCAAGTCAGGTAAGAAATTAACGACACCACTGTAGTAGCGGACTCATTTCTTTCCATAATGGGAGCTCATTTTGGAAATAATATCAGCTGCGTCGATTCTGCTTTTTGTACTAAACTGCATCAGGATAAGTTCGATATCGCAAGTGCAGTTAAATACATAACCTCTTCATGTAATGTTGGCTCCACTTCACTTCTACTATTCCCTGATTGCCACCATGACCATTTTGTTCTGCACATTGCTGATTTAAAAAACATTCAGTTTACACCCTGTGTAGTATTAGACATTCAATGGAACCAACTCTTGTCTCAAAACGTATAAGATCACTCTTAAACCTTATTGGCAAGGCTCAAAGTGCTACTCATTCTTGGTTAGTCGTACCACACAAAAATCAGTTTCCAGTACAGAGACCTGGGAGTAACGACCTTGGTATATTTGTCTGTCTATATGCCCTTGCAGTGTGTGGGGGGTTTAATCTATCCGAGGAAGCCTGTTCTGGTGATATTAGACGCTGGTTATTCATATTCAGTTGCCTTTCAAATATCAAAGTATATCACACTATTACATTAGACCCATTATTGTTCCCAGTTCCTGGTTGGCCTGCAACTAACCCCAAGTTTGATATCAACCCAATCACAAAGACAATCAATTCAGTCAACAAACTCCAAGAGGGAATCTCTCTGGTCAATGATTCTGATGGTTCGTTCCCTTCCTACAAATTGGCCAACCTTATACCGTTTTTACATCTGTCAAAGAAAGATATTGTTAAGAAATTATTACCTAAGAAGAACGATTTTCTGCAAGAACTCAGGAATATTATATTTAAAGATATTCGCCGTTTGCTCCACCCAACGCAGGTTGTTTCGCCGATCTTCACTTCAGAAGTGCGAATAAAGAATTAATAGCTGACATCTGAGAATTTATTATATCTCTTAAAGACTCACGTATCACTGAATCTTGCCGCAAGCGCCTGCGTCGTGTGACAACGCCAAAGGAAGCTGATAACTGATCATACAAGCTGTAGAGACCCTGCAGACTCGTATAGCCAAGCTGGAAAGCACTAACACATCCCTGGGGCCGCAAGTGTCAAACCTTCACGATGACCTTTCCCATGAGCGCCACTGTAGATTAATCCTTGAGGCTACAATAAATAATTGCCATGACTGGAGTAATTTCGTCCCTCAGGGCACTAAGAAGTCCAATTCTCCATCTAGTAACTGCAGATTACCCTTTTCTACCAAAATTAATAGGGAGCCTCAGAGGCCAGTTTCAAATTCAGCAGAAGAAACCAAACATGGACGTCCATCTCTCCCTAGTATACCAAATAACAAACACGTTGATTCAACCAATAATATCGTTACATGGCCTTCAAGGAAAAAACAAGCTGGTCATTCTAACTCATACAATCATTCCAACCCGGCTGTTTAATCTGTGACTCATGTCACTAAGTCCAACTTTTCGCCTGATGATGCTTCCAAAGGTTCAAGAGACTGGAATTCCAAAAACCTTGTTCCTATTGACAAACCCCAACCAATGAATCCCTTAGATCTAAATCCTATTCAACATAAACAAGTAAGAAGAAACGGAATTGCAACCTCCAATAAGTGCCATCCAATGTACAGCCTGTACATAGTGGTTCATTACCCTATCATCCTGAGCCAATAATTGAACCAAATTACACTGCTCTCAAAAGATCAGTACATAACTCCTCTGGAAGTAGCAGATCTAGTTATTTGATTTCAAACATACACGGTGATCAGACAATTCAGGATGTTATCAATTGGCTTGCTGAAAAGAACATTACATAAATATCCTTCAGTGATATTCGTTATTCATCATCATGTAAATGGAGCGTCATAATTATTACTAATGAGTGTTACGACTGCATCACTTTCGATGACTTCTGGCCCGATGAGATTTTTGGCTGTTCTATAAACTGATCTATATACAATTCTCAGCAAACCCAAATTTCCTCAGTTCGAAGTAACTTCTCTGAGCAAAATATTAGTCAGTCCAAGACCCGTTCATCAACCACTTCCCATCATCGTGCCCCTATTAATCGGAACCATATTTAGAACATCTGTCCAGCGACCTAAGTCATGGTACACCTTTAAGAACTCATGCTCCATCTGCTAATGACACACTGCGTCTAACAACTTTTAACTGTCACGGCTTTATATCCTCCTCTGATTATATTTATAAACTTTAATCAAACTATGCTGTCCTCGCTCTCCAGGAGCACTGGCTTGATGATCTTGAAGCAAAAGAATTACTCTCCAACATTAATAGTGATTTCAGTTGTACCTATAAAATTAGTAACTTGATGGATAATCCCTTTAGAGTTTGGGGTGCCGGTGGGGTGTGCCTCTTCTACCGTACTGACACATTCACCAGAGTTGTTCCTATAAGTAGTGGTGACGACATTGTTGGAATCTTGGCTACTACAAAAAACAATATTTCATTGCTGATTCTCTCTTGTTATGGTCCCGATTCTGAGAAAGCTGCAAAGCTTTATGATGACTTTCTTGGACGTTGGGGTAATTTGATTTCAAGCAATAAACTGTCCATCCCCTTACTCCTCTCTGATGCAAATGCAGATTTTGGTGACAAGCAAGGTCCGCATTGGCTACAGCGTTAGGAAAGTGTTAATGGAAAACGACTTCGACACTTCATGGATCAGAATAAATTAACTGCCATTGACACATATCATGATTTTATTGGCCCATTGTACACTTTTTCTGGTCATGGACGCTCCTACATTGATCATATAATTGTGGATGAGTCATTAGATAATCTAGTCATCTCCGGCTGTGTCCTGGATTCTGACCCAACTAGTCTCTCTGATCATTTACCAATTTCTGTCGAATTTCGTTTGCCTTCAGCTGCGACTACCCCTACAATTAGTAACGGAAGATGTCTTTCTAAGACTTTCCCAAAAATTTATTGGTCCAGAGCCACTGAAGATCAACTGTTTGGTTTCAGATCACAAGTATAATGTTAAATAACAGCTTTATTACAAAATCAATTCAGCTTTAATAAACTGGATGGAGAGTGATCTCAATCATTTTTCTTAATCAGTTGAGTCAATTATACGCAGCTCTTCTTTCTTTAATATTGATTATTTACCTACGTACATACTAATTGCACTTAGTTAATTGCACTTAGGAGTTGTTTGTACTGGTCAGTCCATGCGGTGCCTTCCAGGTACATTGACATCGCTTGTCCTCGAGTTGTACATCGCTCCTACCACACCCTCCAGGAACCATCTAAGTTCCTTACCCCTATCGTCATTCTGCCTGGGTCGCTTCCTCCCGTGGTGACATCCCTGGTTGCTCACCCAGTCTAATCATGTTCGCCGCAAAGTCCGTTGCCTGCTCCCCGTGCTCCCAGGTCCGATTACTGGGTGCTTCCCAGAAGGCTCTCACCCCGCTGGCTGTCACCACTCTCCCATCCACCCAGTCCGTGTCCGAGTGGCCGATCCTCTCTATCAGTGGCATCGCCCCGAACTCGTCCTCCTCCTCATCCCCTGCCGGGAGCTGATCCAAACCCGGGATCCCAGTTAATCCACTGTGTCCCTTTCCGACCTGGTATTCGCCCATGGCCTCTTCCACCCTTCTACCTCCCTTGGTCTCTTCCTTCCGAAGTCACCCTCAGACCCCGCAGGCATCGGCATTCCTTGCAGCCACAATGTAGACTGTATCGGTATCTCTTCGATCCAAGCCAGTTTGTCCCCCAGCCGAAACTCACCCGAGGTCTCCGATCCCCACCTCAACTCGTCCAAGTCTTGGGCTTCAAACTCGTACTCCCCTCCACTTATATCTGCCTCTCTGCCCACTGCCTCCCTTCTCTCCCTCCTGGCGACTTCCTCTAGTCTCCTCTCCTTCTAGTCTCCTGTAGGATATATCTCTTCTGATATATCTTTATCATTCCCTTCCAGAAGTTATATAGATCCTCCTTCCCTGGTCTCGCTCCCCACTTGAGTGAGTTTGCAAGTTCCGCTCCGTAGTCCTCCCGGAACTTGTTCCAGTCCATCGGCTTGTGGCAGATGAGTCCCATCAGTTGGCCCATCGCCATGGCTCCATAATGTCCCGTGTTGTCCACCAATCCCAATCCGTCTGGTTTCGTCATAGCCATGTAGACTACCTGCATGTTCAGAAGATTTGGGGTGCCTGGTTCAATAATTCTGTCCACGTCACCGTGTATCGCCGATCCCACCTTGACTGTAGTCTTCAGTCTCACTAGCTCCTGCATCGCGTTCGGCAAAAGGTTTAACTTCACCCGCTCCTCTTCCCGTAGGTCCCTAGGTTGAATAAAAAGATATCTCCATTCGGCGCCGCTAAGTGCAGCAATATGGTTCTAGCCGATCCTCCCAACCCCCTTTTCAAGCCCTCGTCATCCTCCACAGTCCCATTGTCGTCTAGGACCATGTATCCACCCCTCTCCACGGAATCTACAAACCTCCTCCACTCCATCCTCGGTGGTTCCCTCGGGTACTTTGGTATCCCGAACCTAGCCTCGTCCCCCTTTACAACGTAGCGAAGATGCTTGTCGATCGCGTTGTCCAAAGATGGCGTCCCTTAGGTCCCGACCAGTCGTCGCTTGTGCATCTCCCTAAATTGATCCTGTAGCGCGTGCGCTTTGTGAACCTTTGGGTGTGGTTTGTAGTATCCCTTCATCTTCTTCTCCAGATGCCTCAGCGAGAAATCCACTAGTAACTCCTTTCTACTCTACTCCTATTTCCTCTTCTTCACTAGTTTATCCGCCATCACGAATCCACTCACTCTCACCGAACTTGTGGGGCCTTAGAAAGGCTCAGTTAGGTAAGAGGGTTACTAAATAAGATCTTATTAGCTTCGATCAGCGATGTCCTACTTCCTATCTGCTCCTTTTGCTACCTTTTAGTACAAATATTCCCCTATGTGTCAATTTTTGCTCCTAATTTACAATTTTGTCCATTGCTTTTATTAATGATTCTAGAATTTTTCTTTCCAGTTGCTATAATTTTATTAAATTAGTTATTATTTATATTCTCCCCCGTATGTGCTATTATTCTATCTCCTACTTGATTACTATATAAGTAATCCATTCCTACTTGTATACAGAGAAGACTAGCTACAGTTTTCTATTGTCGTACTAGCTTCCTACCAGACAGTCTCCTGGCTCTGTAGAAATACCCTAAGTCTGTACTGCGGGCTATGCGCTACAATAGTCTAGTTCATGCTGCCCACACGGTTTATACTACTACGCCTACATACCCCCCCCAACTCCTCACGTGGCACCCTCAATGCCCACAATAGTACAAATTACGTGTTATTGGTCCCATTGACCCGGCTTGTGCTGGTATTTATTACGTATGTTGGCACATTGTGCCCATCAGACGCACGCAATGTATACCCCTCCCAATCCTCACTATGGTACTGTGTACCCTTCTACTACAGTATGCGTACATACCCCCTTCAACTCCTCATGTGGCGCCCTCAGTGCCCACTACAGTACATAATACGTATTTATGGTACTATGTACCCCTCTACTATGGTATGCATACATAGTGCGTATGTAAATTAGGTACGTTGGTACATTTGTACCCATCCGATGCACGTAATTGTAACTACCTACACCTATGTATTATGTACGTTGGTACATCCATTCCTATCACATATACATAATGTCTACCTAGAGCGTACCACGGTACTAGTGTTTTACTACTTATTTAATTTTTATTTTATTTTTGTTTAGTATGTGGGATATGCGTCTTGCACTCATTCCCACCCCCTTCAGTCCAATATATTGGACAACTCAAGTTTAGGGTGATCCCTCCAATAGGCAACACTTCCCTACCGCCCTCCTATAGGTCTTCCTATCTTTGGCCCCTATCTTCCCTCCGATCCTCACTTCCACGGATCTAATTCTTCCGTCTTCGCCGGTGTAGGTCTCCACTACCCAGCCAACCTGCAGTGATTGTTGACAATCGTATCATCTGTGACGATTATCAAGTCACCCTTCTTTAGCTCCCTCTGGTTATTCCTCCATTTACTCTTCTTGTGCAGTGTTGGAAGGCACTCTTGGATCCACCTTGCCTAATACTCTGCACTTATCGCCTTAACCACCTTCCAGCTTTGACGCAAATGTGTATCGTCTGGATCTACGTTTCGCAAGTCAATCGTCGCCAGTCTCTCCATCAGCAGGTGTGCTGGTATTAGGATGTCCAGCGATTCTAGATCGTCATTCCCGGGGACTCTCGGGATATCATTCAGGACGTCCTCAGTGACCATATGGTTATTCATAAGCTTGGTCATGAGTTGTTTGGAGCTTCCATGGGGATGATGGATGGTGGGTCTCATCTTTGTATCCTTACCAGCTCCCCTAAGGAATTCTCCGTAGGCCCTCAGATATGCTACTAGCTTCTTTGTCTTGTACCAGCTGGAGCTGTAACTAGATAGCCTAGCCATTGGGTTATCGCATAACTCTATCGCCTTTGATCGTGGTGGTGCCTCCTTAACCTCCCTCACTAGCTGACTAAATATTTCTTCCCTTTCTGATTCCTCTCCATCATCCTCCACTGTCACTTCCTCTGTACTTGGATCTACCTTCCTCATCGGTGCCCACTTCGACATGTCGTTAAGAAAGTGCGGGCCATGCTGCTACAACTCCTGCTTCCTCGAGAAAGCGTGGCGTACAATGCCCCTCGATAGCAGATCCTCTGGATTGTCATCAGTTGGGCAGTAGTGCCACTTCTTCAAGTCTGATATTGCTCTTATCTCATCCACTCTATTTGCCACAAATATGGGATAACGCTTCTTCTCATTATGCAACCATCCCAACACTTCCATGGAATCTGTCCAGTAGTGTGTCTCTACTATACTTGGTATCGTGTCCACCAAGTATGCTGTCACTCTCACTCCTAGTCGCGCAGCCGTTAGCTCGAGTTTTGGCACTGATGCTGAACTAAACGCAAGCCTGGGCTTATTAATTCCCTTCCGCTGTACCAAATAAAGTGCCGCACCATATGCTTCCAGGGATGCATCAGAGAACATGTGTAGTTCAAAATCGCTCATGTCTCCATCCGGGAAGTATACACATGGCATACTATAAGTCCTCATTTCATCGAGGCTCCCTGTCCTCCACTGGGACCTCCATGTCCCAGTCATCTTTTATCTTGTAGACCTTCTTCAATATTTGTTTCCCCGTGACTAACAATGGGGACGCAAGACCTAGCGGATCGTAAATCCTCGCTATGTACGACATATAGCCTCGTTTAGACTGGATCCCGGCGCCCTCCTGACTTAGTTGATACTCCAGCTCACCTTTCCTTCGGTTCCATACAATCCCTAGTGCCTTCAGCTGCGATTCTATTATCTTGTCCGCCATAATCTGCTCCTTTACCGTCATAGGTTCATCTATCTTTACCTCCGGTTGTTTATCCTCTATCGCTTCCATGAATTCTCTAGAGTTAGACTGGAATTTCATAAGGTTAAATCCTGATCCCTTCAGGATGTCGCGAACTTCGCGTCCTGTATCAAGCATCTCATTAACCGAGTTTCCAGAACCCATCCCATTGTCCACATAGAACCCGCGTCGAATCATATCGATTGCCTTCTCACTGTACTCCCCCTCTTTGCCCTCCACTGTGTTTCTTACGGCTGTAGTCATGGTAAACGAGGATGACTTGGCCCCCATATTCTGCACTATCATCTTGTATATCAGTATCTATGACGGTTCTTTGTCACCATTGTACCACAGGGAGCACTGACTATCGCTATCCTCCTCTGTCACTCGCACTTGGTTAAACATGCCCTCTATTTCGCACATGAATGTGTGTTTTCCACTTCTAAACCTTAACAGGACCTCTATCCCCGAGTTGTACATATTGGGGCCTTGTTTGTCTTGGCAGATGCGTCGACCACCATTATTAACTTGCCCTTCTTAAGGTCCAGAGCCACATGAAGTGGCAAATAGTAGGTCCTATCGGTATTCGGTTTATCCACTAGTAGTTCCACGGCCCATCCTCAATCCACGTACTTCTTGATGGTTTTGTGGATGTACTCATTCTTTTCGGGGCTCCGTCTAAGCGTTTGCTTTAATTTTCAAAGCCTCGTCAAGACCATCCTCTTATTGTCTGGTAGGGGCACCTTTGGCTGCTTCCATACCATCCCTATGTTATTACGCCCCTCCTCGCATTTCATCGAGTTCCTGATGCTCTCCTGTGCCTGTTTGTCCTCCACCGAGGTTTCCACCCCGGTATCCTTCAACCCTTCGAAGTCCTGCCGTAACAGCCTCTTGAGTTGCTCCTCTGCTACCTCATCCTCCATTACACTCATTGTTCCCGCAAACATGCACCCTGAGGATTCGGACACGCTGAATGGGTTTCTTGTCTTAATTGGGCCACTGAGCGTCCATCCGAATGGCGTGAGAATGGCCACCGGGTCTCGCTCCCTATCCTCGCCGAAGACGGTCTGTAGTCTCTCGTGGGCCGTAGGACAGTCCATGCCGACTATGAGAGACACTTTCGGGATGTCCAGTTCATGTACGGAGAAGTCGATATCGTCCAGGTACAGGTATTGCTCGATCTTGATCTTTGTAGGTCGCCTGGCATTAATGTTGATCGACTCTATTATTTGGATGGTTTCGATGGTAGCCCCATAGTCACACCTTGGTGTTATCGCTGCAATTTTGCATCGTCCCGTCCTCATCTTCATGACCTCATCTTTACTGGAAATTGTGGTTACCGCAATCTTACTTGGCCTCATTTGTAACCCTATCTTTTCGGGCCACCAAACTTTCTGCTAGCATGAATGCTGCTCCGCTATCGACCAGCATTAGCGTCGTTACCGATAGCTCGTTCTCCCCTACTATTCTCACTGGTACTACTCCGAGTAGTACCATTCCCCTCCTCTTTGCTCCCATGGTGCTTGATGCCATTGTCTGGCCTCCAGTCCCGTCAGTCTCGGAATATTTGATCGGCGGTTCCTGACACTCATCCTTCCTGTGTCCTCCTACCACGCATCGATGACATGGTCTATGTGACGGGATCCAGGAGGGATCCCGATTTATCCGGTGTTTTAGTTTACGCGTCCCCGCCGTGTATAACAGTATAAAGAGTAAACGAAAGCAGTGAATGAGTTCTGATGTTCGGTGTATAATAATCGATGGGTATAGATATAGATATAGATATGTGGAAGGCGGGATACGACGGTAACTAAAAGTCCCGTGCTCCCCTAACTAAACTAACTAACCTAAGCTAGCACTACTGCACTTGAGATAACTGAATTACTGATTAATAGGTTACTGATTATATTACACGGTTGGCCTAATTACTACCTAATCGATGCCTTGCCCCCCTCTGATTGGTTGATACCCTTGTTGGCGCCCCGTGGAGTGTTCCCGTCGTGTTCCCGTGGAGTGCTGGCGCGTCATGGCCCTGACGTCGGCCCACTCCTCGAATCTCGTGAACTTCTCCTCGTCGTTCATCCAGTCGCACTCGCGTCCGTAGTGTCCCCGAAAGTGGCACTTTGGACATCGGTTATGCAACCGTGGACACGCCCCCATCCTGTGGCTTGGTTCTCTACAGTAGAGACAAAAGGTTCCCTTTTGGAACCGGTATAGACAGCTGCTTTCCCGATGGGTCTGTCTCCCACAGTAGTCGCAGCCGAGTACCAATGTCTCCCGTCCCACCTCGTCTTTCGTCCCAAGCGATCTCCGCGGTCTGTGGAGTCGCTGGTAGGCGAACTTCTCTACGTTGGTCTCCCTGTTTACGTCGATCTCTCCGCCCCTCTCGGGCATCGTCTCCCCGAATACTATCAGTGGTGCCGTCCCCGGTTGCTCGCCCAACCTGATGGTGCTCCCCATGAAATCCATCGGCGGCTCCTCGTGCACCCAGGTCCGCTTGCCGGATCTGTTCCAGAAGGCCCTCGCCCCACTGGCCGTCACCACCCTTCCGCCAACCCAGTCCGTGTCCAAGTGGCCTATCCTCTCGATGGGCGGCATCTCTCCGAACTCGTCGTCGTCGTCCTCCTCTTCTGGTAGTGTCTCCAATCCCGGTATCCCGATGGATCCACTATGTCCCTTCCCGCCTTGGCTCTCGCCCGTAGCTCTCCATCCCTCTAGCTCCCTTAACTTCCTTGGCGGTTGGTCGCCCTCGGCGCCCGCTGGTATGGGCATCGTTTGCAATCCCGAGGTCGACTGTTTCGGTGATCTCACCGTCCACCCCAGTTCTTTCCCTAGAGACTCCCCCGAACTCCCTGACGAAGCCCAACGAAGTTCGTCTAAGGCCGCTTGTTCCTCAAAGCCGTAGCTCTGCGCCCTAGCTTCCTCCTTCCTCTCCTCTGCTTCTCTCCCCTCTCACAAGTTTGGCTGCCATCTCGAACTCTGCCCGATCGCTCACCCGTAGGTGGTGCCTTGCAAAGGCGCAAACGTGATGAGTGATGGGTTTAGATGGTTTAAGTTCTGTTCGATGGCCTATCTCTTTCTGAATTTCTGAGTTATTGCCTATTCTTACTACTGTTACCATAATTTGTTCCCCTTCTTAGCCCTATTCTTATTCTAATTTATCTTAATTTCAATCCTACTACCTTACTGTTTCCTATTACTTATGGATTATTCTATTCTCTAATCCACATTCTGGCCTACTCTGTGGGCCTATGCAGTACAGCAGTGTGCGTCGTGTGGCCACACGATTTACCCAGCTGTACTCATATGCCCCCCTCTCGTTACTAACGCTACTTACTGCTAACTAATATCTATATCTTATATACCCTTCTACCTCTTACTCTCTCTCTCTCTAACTAATGGTACTACGTACCCTCTAACTCTAACTCTGACTAACGGTACTACGTACCCTCTAACTCTAACTCTAACTAACGGTACTACGTACCCTCTAACTCTAACTAACGGTACTACGTACCCTCTAACTCTCTCGCTAACTATTGGTACTACGTACCCTCTAACTCTCTAACTATCGGTACTACGTACCCTCTAACTCTCTAACTAACTATTGGTACTACGTACCCTCTAACTCTCTAACTATCGGTACTACGTACCCTCTAACTCTCTAACTAACTATTGGTACTACATACCCTCTAACTCTCTAACTAACTATTGGTACTACGTACCCTTTAACTCTCTAACTATCGGTACTACGTACCCTCTAACTTTCTAACTAACTATTGGTACTACGTACCCTCTAACTTTTCTAACTAACTATCGGTACTTACGTACCCTCTAACTGACTCTCTAACTAGGTACTACGTACCTACTAACTCTCTAACTAGGTACTACGTACCTACTAACTCTCTAACTAGGTACTACGTACCTACTAACTCTCTAACTAGGTACTACGTACCTACTAACTCTCTAACTAGGTACTACGTACCTACTAATTCTCTAACTAGGTACTACGTACCTACTAACTCTCTAACTAGGTACTACGTACCTACTAATTCTCTAACTAGGTACTACGTACCTACTAACTCTCTAACTAACTCTAGGTACTGCGTACCTACTAACTAACTAACTAACTAGGTACTACGTTCCTTCTTACTAACTCTCTGCCTACTAACTGCGTACCTACTATGTACTATTTTTATTTTTTTTATTTTTATATTTGTTTGTGGGAAGGGCGTCTCGCCCTCAATCCCACCCCCCTCAGTCCAAAACTTGGACGACTAAACTTTTCTCTAACTCTGCTAAGGTGCACCTTCTAATAGACAGGTAACACCTCTGCCCGCACCTTTTACGGATCTAGCTCTTCCATCCCAGTCCAACCTGTTGGACAACTCAGCGACCCAAGGGGTGATTCCTCCAGCAGGCAACTCTCCCACTGCCCCCCTATAGGTTCTCTAATTCTTCGCTCCGCTCTCCTTGTCAATTCGATAGGTGGTCTTTTCTCCTGTTTTGGCAAATGCTGTCTGTTATTTATGTTTCTGATCTCGTGGTCGTCCCTTGGCGGCAAAGTGCCACCCTTCAACGTGTCACCCGGCGGTATAATGCCGCCCCTGTTCTTCTCCTTAATCTTAGATGCCACCTCTGCTGGCCTCCCCCTTAGTATGTGTGCTGGCATTAAAGGCTTCAACGACCCCCGTTCGTCCTTCGGTATACACGATGTCTGCCCATGTAATGCCCCCTCGCACTCTGTCAGTACCGCGTGCGTACGCAGCACGCCTCCTACTCTCCCGGCTCCTTTGTCCACCATATGTTTATTCATGGGCTTCTCTGCCCCTGGTCTGATCGTCTCACATCTTCTCCCTTTCCATCTTGTATTCTTACTCGGCTTCCCCCTTGTCGGTATGCCTCTCAACCGGACCGGCGTCTCTTCCGGACGCTCCTCTGGACACTCCACCGGACACTTCTCCGGTTTGTCCACCCGACACTCCACCGTCCGCTCCTCTCCATCTCCATACCGATACTTGCTGGGACCCTTATTCCAACCCATCGTCTCTAGATCTTCTGCATCCATACCATTCTCCTCCGCACACTCTCTTGGTGTTGCTTCTACTTCTAGCTGTCTACCACTATTGCCCATCTCTGGCCTCTCCTCTATCTCGTCAGTTCCTGGCACCATGCATCCTGAACTCTCGGACACATGGAATGGTATATTACTCTTAATTGGGCCTGTCAGTGTCCACCCGAATGGTGTTAATATGGCCACCGGGTCACTCTGCTTGTCTTCGCCGAAGACCGTTTGCATTCTTTCGTGGGCCGTTGGGCAGTCCATACCTACTATGATGGATACCTTCCTAACGTCCACGTCTGGGATTGAGAAGTCAATGTCGTCCAGGAATTTATACTGCTCAACCTCGATGTTGGTTGGTCGCCTGGCATTGATATTAATTGACTCTATCACTTGGATGGGGTCGATGGTTGCCCCATAGTCGCATCCTGGTGCCACTGCTGCAATTGCGCACCGTCCTGTTCTCATCTCCAGGATCTCATCTTTGCTAGAGATGGTTGTTACCGCCATCCTGCTTGGCCTCGTTCTCAATCCTATCTCCTCGGCCACCCATTCCTCGACTAATGTGAAGGCAGCTCCACTATCAACCAGCATTAGTGTTGTTACTGATCGATTGCCTTCCCCGATCACTCGTACTGGTACTACTCCAAGTAGCACCGTTCCTCTCTTCTTCGCCCCTACTGTGCTCGTCGCCATCGTTTGGCCTCTCTTTTGACCAAATTTCATTGGCTTCTCCTTGCACTCCCTTGCTCTATGTCCACTCATTACACATCGCGAGCAGATTTTATTGCTGAACGCATAGTCTATCTGATCTTGCCTAGGTAGCGCCTGCCAGTACCTGCAGTTCATAGTTTGATGAAGCGCATTTGCGTGTAGCTGGCATTTGCTCTTTGGGTCGTAGCCCTCTTTATACAGTGCATTGCGTATCGCAGTTGCGTTCGTGCCAAAGTCCCTACTATTCTTATTGTTTGGGTTTTGCCTATTGGACGTACTGGGGTTATGTTTATTCGTGTTATTATTATTTCCCTGTCCGTTCCATGATGTTGTCTTATCCTCGGCTAGCTGTGGACTTGCAGTCCCCTGCGTCGCTGCATATGGCAATGATTGCCTAAGTCTCGGTAATGCGTTCGATGTGTTGTGCTCTGGTTTCGGTCTATGGTAGTCTGTCTTCGGTCCCTTTCCCAGGCTGTCTTCGCTATAGACTGGGTCAGTTATTAGTTCAGCCTCGTAGTTTAAGAAGTTTGACATTTCTTCTAAACCCGGTTCCGCACCCTTCTTATCTCGAGTGGAGAAGGCGATTTTCCTCCACTTGTTGCGCAGCCAGTTTGGTAGTGCCTGCGCTATCGTGGTGATGTTGTTGGACGCATTGAGCTCGTACGGCGCGTCTAGCGTCTTCAGCACGATTAGCGCCTTTTCGACTTTGTTAGCGAACGTCTTAATGCTAACGGGATTATCCTGTAGGCCACCCGATGTTATGCCTCTCAGCGTCTGCCTGATGATCTTGGCCGGGTGCCCGTATTCCCTATCCAGTGCCCGCCATGCTGTCGTGAAGCCGCCCTCTATTCCTTGATATTGCCTCACGATGTCGTATGCTGGGCCTCCCGTGTACACTTGTAGATACTTTAGGCACTCCGCCTGCGTCAAGTTTTTTGTTAGTATTTCGTTACTATACATGCGCCGAAACTGTAGATATTCTTCCGGCCTGCTCCCATCGAATTTGAATGGTTCCACGGGTGGTAACTCGATCCTCGTTTTCAACGCATCGATCAACGTGGCCATCCCCATCGCCTGCGCTTCCAATGGATTCGATGGGTGCTGCATAGTTTCTCCTGTCTGGTGCGTTCCATCTGTCCTATTTCTCGATTTCTCTGGCTTGGGTATGTCATCGGGGGTAGCGGCCCCCTCCATATGTCTGTGTCACACGACCTATTTTCATCTAAGGGTCTCGTTGTTCTTGCTCCTATCGGGGTATATTGTTGATATTGTGATGGGGGAATGTCACCCTGTCCCCCCCCCCCCCCCACCGGTATGTTTGGTACTGGGGTTGATGTTAATATGTTGGGGCCCATGCACCTATCCGCAATAATTCCCCCCTCCCCTGGGTATATGTTATGTCCCTGCATGCTGTAGTCATACTGCTGTGCTGGTACCGGTATAGGCCTATCAGCTTCTGGCCTACCCGCCGGTATGTATTCCGCGACTTCCGGGTTTAATCCCGTTGTCCACGCTATCCTATCGCCTACATTGCCTCTCTCAGTATGGCCTACGGTATGTGCAGTAAGGCCTACAGTATGTCCTACAGTCTGCATGTGTTGTTCGGGATCGAAGTTTATTCTTCTCGAATAATCCTCCCCGCGGCTACCGTATTCTCGATCGATAGGTGTATTCCGTCGGAAAGTTTCTCTTCGACCCCCCCCTCTACTGTTCTCATCTTCGTACCGGTACATCGCGTACCCCTCTCTCGGCGCGTAGTGCGCCTCGCCGGGTCGCATCTCTCCGGGGCGACGGCAATCTCCCGGAGTCCGACCCCACTGACTCTCCGTTCTCATCTCAACTACCGACGGCTCGCTATCCGTCCTCGCTCTTCTATCGTTCGCGGCGATACCTCTACTACTGTCTTCTCTTCTTCTCCTTTCAGTGGAGTATTCCCGCTCGTGAGATCTCTCGTCGACCTCCCGGTTAAACCCCACTGTTCTTCTTCCCTCTTCTGATCGGGCTCGACGCTTCGTCCGCCCTCTTACGACGTCAACCTGTCTCTCTCTGCTCGGTCGCACGCCGCTGGGGATACTCGCAATCCCCCTATTACTTTCCGTCGCCGGTTGTTGCGGTTTACCTAGTTCGGCCCTCGCATTATCCGCTGACGGCTGTGGGACACTCTCTGCCCCCCCCCCCCTTTCGCCGCTAACTCGCTGTTGTGGGGTTCTCGTAGCCCCCCCCCCCCCCATTCGCCACATCTAACTTCGCTACTCCTCACCCCGCTACTATATCCCTCTCCAGTCGACACATCAAGCCTACCGCGGTCGGGTCTATTCACCCCCGCCTCTCCCTCTGCTATTGCGTGGCCTACCAGGCCCTCTACTCCCTGCCTACCAACTATGTGGCCTACCAGGCCCTCGCTGGGTCTGCCTAACCCAGCTATTTCCTGCCTACCAACTACGTGGCCTACCAGGCCCTCGCTGGGTCTACCTAACCCAGCTATTCCCTGCCTACCAACTACGTGGCCTACCAGGCCCTCGCTGGGTCTACCTAACCCAGCTATTCCCTGCCTACCAACTACGTGGCCTACCAGGCCCTCGCTGGGTCTACCTAACCCAGCTATTCCCTGCCTACCAACTACGTGGCCTACCAGGCCCTCGTCTGTCTGGCCATACACGCCCGACGCGTTTACATTAATAGCACCCGTATTGGAAATGGAATTAATTTGTTCGTTCGAAACAAAATCATTTGAATTATCTTGCGCGACTACACTATCTGAATTATTTTGTAAATTCGGGCTCGCTGATCATTATTTAAGTTATTTGGATTATTTTGCGTAATCGCGTTACTTAAATTATTTTGTAAGTTCGAATTTGGGTTATTACTTTGATTAATTGGATTATTTTGCGTAGCTACATTAATATTAGAATTATTTTCTACATTAATACTAGGGACGTTCTGATTTAAATTTAAATTACTACCACTAGGTAAAGTATTTCCTGCAATAAAGGTTTGATTAGAGTTGTCCCATACGGTACTATTAATATTAACCACGTCTACTGTACCATTATCATTATTACCCCCCCCCCCCCCCCGCCCGTACGGTCGCACCAGTTTTGAGTCTGTCGTGCGGTCCCTGTCAGTGGGGTATCAATAAATGTATCTACGGCCCCCGGCTCCCCAAAAATACTCGAGCCGGCCCCGCTTTCAGACGGCGACGCTTGCACCAGTTGCAACTCGTGCGCCCGTCTAATCTTATCTTCCGCAAGCACATTCTGGCGTCTCTTTAATTCCTTTTGCTCTCGTTCAGCCTCTGCCATTCTCCTCTCACACTCCTGGGTGTCCCGGGCGGCCGACTCCGCCACACTCCTAATGCTCTCCCTTCGTCTCACCTCGCGCTCCTTGCGTTCCTTTTCCCTTCTCGCCTCATATTCCTTGCGTTCCACCTCACGCTCCTTGCGTTCCGCCTCACGCTCTTTGCGTTCCGCCTCACGCTCTTTGCGTTCCCTATCCTCCCTCGCCTCACGCTCCCTACACTCCTTTTCTTCTATTTCCTCACACTCCCTAAGGCTTCTCAAAGCCCTTTCGGCCCTCTCTCCGGTTTCTCTAATCAATGCCGCTTCCCTCGCTAACCGCACTCTCCCCTCCTCTAACCGTTCCTCCATTTCCCTCTGACCTTGTTCTACCATGCTGAGACGGTATGCGGCACCTATCTCTCTCACCACTCTTTCTTTCGCGGAGGATGTAGCAGACTTATCGGTTACAGCGGACCCCCTCCGCCTTCCCGACCTACTAACTTTCCCCCGCTTCCCGGAACTTTCTCCGACCGACGAGGCCGAATCCTCGGGGTTAACCTCGGATCCGCCCCCCTCGGGTCCCCTCCAACCCACTAATTTTACTCCCCGGGCATCGACCAAGTATGGCCCTATGTACACTGGCGCTACGCTAGGTTCCATACTCCCACACTCCCATAGTTCAAACAGTTCGCCGGCAACCCCTTTTGCTCTCTCCTCGGCTAGTTCTCTCTGCCCAAAACGTATTAGGTAATTAAAGTGTCTATCCGACTCACCTAGTCGCTTTCTCAGTCTCACCTCGTCTACCTTCGCCCCTTCCTTCTTGGCGTCCTTCATCAGCTTCCGGGTCGCGTTGTAGGCCCGTCGAAGTCGCTCTGAAACCCCGACGTCCTCGTCGCCGACCTCTCCTCCGTCCCTCCGGGTTCGACGTCGTACCGGCGGCTCCACCGTCGCCGTTCCGGTGGGCCGTCCGTCGCCCTCGGCCTGTAGCTGGCCGGCGACATCGGTACCGATGTCTCCTCCGTCTCTTCGCGTCCGGCGTCGCACCGTCGGCCCCACCGTCGCCGTTTCGGTGGGCCGCTCGTCGCCCTCGGCCTGTAGCTGGCCGGCGACATCGGTGCGCCGATCTCCGTCCCGTGTCGACTCATCTCCGTCTTCCTCCGTCTCGCTCTCCCTTCCTCTCGGCTCGACCTCTTGTTCCAGGCTCCCCTCGTCTTGAACTTCCGGTTCGCCCGTTATCGATGGCTCCGGTGTCGTGGGTCTGTATCGCCTGGTTGCGGCCTCACGGATCGTTTGGTCTTCGTCCGGGGTCCGCGTCGGTGTCGTGTCACCTGACTGACTCATCCTCTTCTGCAGGTTTCGGTGGCTAGTGGTTATCGAGTCTTATCTGGGGCGGCAGCTGGTTTTAGTTACTGTGACGGGATCCAGGAGGGATCCCGATTTATCCGGTATTTTAGTTTACGCGTCCCCGCCGTGTATAAAGAGTAAACGAAACAGTGAATGAGTTCTGATGTTCGGTGTATAATAATCGATGGGTATAGATATAGATATAGATATGTGGAAGGCGGGATACGGTAACTAAAAGTCCCGTGCTCCCCTATCTAAACTAACTAACCTAAGCTAGCACTACTGCACTTGAGATAACTGAATTACTGATTAATAGGTTACTGATTATATTACACGGTTGGCCTAATTACTACCTAATCGATGCCTTGCCCCCCTCTGATTGGTTGATACCCTTGTTGGCGCCCCGTGGAGTGTTCCCGTTCACTCCACCTGTTCTCTCTGGGTTAGGGGTTTGGCCCCTGACCCTCTATTGTGTGCTTCCTTCCCACTCTTATTGGGATGGCACGAGTTGGTTAATTGCCCAATCTCGTGGCTCCCAATATTGCTTATCGGCTTACAACTTTATGGGGTGTTAGCGGGATTGGATAAGCTAACAGTCTATTCTTACCGGTGTATGCTATTCGATCTTGTTTAAGCAACACCTGCCAATATTTATAGTTTATGGTCTTATGTGTACCGAACCTATGTAGTTGGCATTTGTATTCGGGATTGTAGCGTTCCTTATATAGCACTTCACGTATTGCGCTTAGATTCATATCTAGCGGTTGATTGTTTTGGTTACTTGGACTCGGCCTACTGGGGGTATTTGGTTTGTATTTGTTTGTGTTGTTACTTTGTTTCTGTCCCTGCCACAGTGTGGCTCTACTCCCAGCTCTCTGTGGACTTGTAGACCCCTGTGTGGCCGCATACGGTAGCGACTGCCTCACCTTCGAAAGTGCATTCGCTGCACTATGTTCGGGTTTAGGTTGGCTGTATTCCGTTTTTGGTGCCTTGCCTAGACTGTCCTCACTATAGACTGGATCCGTTATTAGCTAGTGGGCTCGACGTTTTCTAGTTTGGCCGCTTACGGCGCCAACGGCCCTCCCTCTGCCCGGTTGAACGGCCTCGCGGATATTCGTTGCCCTCCTATTATCCTCCGTCGTCTGCTGCCCCCCCCCCCCCCTTTCCTCCGCCGTCTGGTGCCCCGGTTCACTTGAATCACCGCACGCATTTCCCATCGACATCTGTGGAGCGTTTTCAGCCCCTCCCCCCCCCCCCCCCCCCCTCTCGTCATTAATTGATTGTGGCGGGGTGCCTGTAGCCCCCCCACACTCCGCCCCCGTGCTCATGTTCTCCTCCAGTCGACAACGTTAGTTCTATTGTCCCTGGGTTTATTCGCCCGCGTTCCTCCCTGTGCAACCGCGTGGCCTTGTAGGCCCTCGCTAGGCGAATTATCTGCTTCCCCAACATTTGTATTAATTATACCGCCACTAGCCTTAACCTGTTGATTTGTTGTATTATTACTTGCATTATTTTGATTAATTTCACCGGGATTATTTACAATATTATTATTTAGCGTACCCGGATTATTATTTAAATTATTTTCTTCACCATTATTATTTGTTAATATTTAAATCATTTGCTGTACCAGTATCAACATTATTATTATTATTATTATTATTATTATAGTTCTAATCGGCGTTTTTGCTTCGCCTGATATTGCATTAACCCCCTCAACTGGGTATGCACATGATCCCTCATACATTTACCCGCCCTCTCTCTCTCCTTATCCTCCCTTACACTTTGATTAGCTAACTCTGCCTCCCTCGCCTCTTGCTCTCTGCACTCGTTCGCCTCCCTTTCATCCCATTCTTTACGCTCACCCTTTTCTCTCTCCTCCCGTTCTCTATAGTTTCTCGGCAATCTCTCAGCCCTCTCTTTACACTCTCTCGCTAGTTCCCTTTCCCTTTCTAGCAACGCAGTCCCCTCATCCAACTGCCTCTCTAGTTCCTTTTGGTCTAGTGCGACTATGTCTAAATGACACGCCAGATCTATCTCTAACACCCTTCTTGCTTTAACGGAGGATGTAGCGGACTTTTCGGTTGTGACGGACTCTCGTTGCCTGTTTGTCCTACTAATTTTCCCATGCTTACTAGCATTCCTACTAACCGACGACACCGAATCTTCGGGATCAACCTCAGGTTCGGCGTCGTGCGGGTCCACCCATCCCACTAACTTAATCCCCCTTGCATCTACTAGATAGGGCCCTATGCACTGTACACTACACCAGCCACCACCGCCTCGGATCGCCACAATTCAAATTATGGGCTCGTTTCTCCCTCTGGACCTTGGGGCTGTTGTTCACTCATTGTTGTCACAGTTGTTTTCTTTGGGTGGATGTTGACTTTGTCGGTTTTTAACTGTGGCGGGATCCAGGAGTTGGTTGCTAAACCCCAACCGGTGTGTTGTTTGGTACTATACGCGTCGCCGCATCTGTAGGCTCCTGAAAGGCTGTAGTCTGGATATTGAGGCACAAGGCCATTGGAATAACTGAGTTTTTAGTGTCAGTTGTTATAATGACAGAACATAATAATAGCACAGTCAGAATATAATAGCACGGTAATGATGATGGTTAAAAACCGTTCCGTTCTCACTACTCTACAGATACCAACTGAATCACAATCAATAAGTACAATGGTTATATTGCTAAAACATATTGGTTACTCCTACTGTTCTAAGTGGCCTGGCCAATGGATGCGTTCCAATCACCTGTTTTCCCATCCCATCATTGGCTAACCTAATTAATCTCCATCTTGCCACTCCCTGTTGCCATTATCCCCACGTGCTAGCCCTGCTAGCCCCTTTGTCCCTCTGAGATTGTTTATGACCTCTCAACTTTCTTTGTGGCTGGCAATGTGTATCACCTAAATTGGTTATTAGGTGACATTATATTAGTAGTGTCACCTTCCCAACTATAATTGGTAAAAAGCCACATTGCCCATTTTCCGCTGCGTAGTGTAGGGAATTGAATCCGCTTACACTCCCCCCATGCTATCTTCCCAGTGAGAAGATAGCATCAACCTTAAGTGCACTTCAATTCCGCTGGAATCCCATCTAGTATTGGACGTGGGGTGGAATTTTCTTCTCAGGGTCAGCTTTCCAGGCTGGCCCCCCTGGGTCTATTTTCACTACCCATCCTTGGTACATCTGCGAGCTAAGCTGTACCAAGGCATCTGGCGTCTCTGTTTTAGACGATCGCCCTCATTACTCACTCAATTTTGCCTCTCGGACTTTGTTGTCCCTTCCTCTCTCGCCAGTCCCTTGGGACTCATCCCCCTCCATCTGTGTGTTGTTTGGTACTATGCGGGTCGCCGCATCCGTAGGCTGCTGAAAGGTTGTAGTCTGGATATTGAGGCTGAAGGCCGTTTGAATAACTGAGTTTTTAGTGTCAGTTGTTATAATGACAGAACATAATAATAGCACAGTCAGAATATAATAGCACGGTAATGACGACAGTTAAAAACCGTTCCGGTCTCACAACTCTACAGATACCAACTGAATCATAATCCACAAGTATAACGGTTATATTGTTAACACATATTAGTAAACTCCTACTGTACTGAGCGGCCTGGCCAATAGATGCGTAGCAATCACCTGTTTTCCCCTCCCGTCATTGGCTAACCTGATTAATTTCCATCTTGCCACTCCATGCTGCCACCATCCCCACGTGCTAGCCCTGCTAGCCCCTTTGTCCCTCTGAGATGGTTTATGACCTCTCAACTTTCTTTGTGGCTGGTGATGTGTATCGCCTAAGTTGGTTATTAGGTGACATTATTATATGTAATGTCACCTTCTCAACTATAATTGGTAAAATGCCACTTTGCCCACTTTCCACTGGATAGTGCAGGGAATTGAATCCACTTACAAAACTCCTGAATCAGGTTTGGACATGGACATGCCCCTTGGTTTTTTGGAGACACAATCATTACGCATCTTTACAAAGGAAATAAGAGGGATATCAACTTACCCAGATCCTATAGACCAATACCAACAGTGATGGTTTTTAATAAGATATTGGAATCACTAATTCTTCAGGAATTCCTTTCGAAGCTAGATTTTATACCGGAATAACAGTTTGCTTATCAGAAGAGCATCGGTTCAGATCTCATTCTTTCAATGCTTCTTTAATCTTTTGATTAACAATGGCGAGCAGGTCAAACGGTCTTTGTCTGTAGCTTGGACATCTCTGGGTCATTTGATAATGTGGATTTCGTAGTCCTCTTTCGTGATCTTAAAGAGCACCTGAACCCTTTTATTTGCAAAACTTTACTCTCCTATTACCTGGCTACGGTTGTTTATTTAAGATTTGGGAAACTTTTAGACTCAGACAGCATCTCTCTGGCCCGGGGGAGTTAAACAGGGCAGCCTCACATCTCCAATTCTCTTTCTTTTCTACTCCCGCCATATTTTAGAACACTTGAAAGCAAATGCATTTTGTCATAATGCAAATTCAAATTGTACAACGCTAGCTATGGGTGGTTCTACATTTATGTTATCTACAATCCCTCCAGTAAATTGCCTTGTTCTGATGTGGGACCTGTCCCAAGATTTCTTGTTGGGGATGGGTGGCGCAACTTGGTCACTATTACTAGGATCGGCATGCTGCATTGCAGCTGCATTTTTAAGAATGCTGTGCCGGCTTGTCAACAAAATTGCCCCGCCACAACTCCCTATCACCCATGACATTTGCTAGATCATCCGCATCTTCAAGGCCAGTGTCCTTTAAGATGCGTCTCAAGAAAGTCATGGGCTGTCCACCATGCTTATTCAATCCATGAGGCTGCCAAAGTACAAGGTTATGCACTGGTTGGTCCTCACGGCGAAAGCAATGTCCTGCAAAGCGGAGGCGATTTTGTTCTAGTGTCAAGCTTGGGGGAACCAATGAGACACCTCCAATGTTATATAGTGTCTGGTTGGAGATGTGTGCATTGTACTTGACACAATGTACCCGGCGTAGCATTCTTGTGAATGTGCCATCCAGAGATTTGGTGTCCTCAGCAGTTAGAGCCCAGCATGGACTCCCGTAGAGGAGTACTGGAACTACTGCTGCTCTAAATAATCGGACCTTAAGTTTCCGATTAATTCTCGGTGACTTCCAAATCCTGGAAAGCCTATTCAAGGCTGCCCTTGCCTTTCCTTCGAAGGTCCTCACCTGACTTCCGGATCCATGATCCCAGTTAACAGAAGTCGTCCACATGCTCAAGCATACCATCCTTTGAGCTTATGCTCATCCGATCAGAGACTTGCTGAGGACTTTCAAAGTTAACTGTCAGAATTTTGGTCTTTCTGGAGTTAATAAAAAGACCAACACTAGAAGCAGCATGTTCTAATGAGCTGAGGAGCCGTTGGGCTCCCTCTAATGATTCTGAGAGTACTCCTAAGTCATCAGCAAAGTCTAGATCAGTTAGGTACTTGGCAGGATTTCCTCGACTTCTGGAGCCAGTAGGTGGAGTTATCATCACCCCATCATCATTATAATGATCTAAGGGCATGCGTAGAACATAGTCAACCACAATAATGAACAAGAATGGTGCAAGTGTGTCTCCTTGGAGGACGCCCCATAACACTTCAAATGGTTCTGTGTCACCATCAACAGTAGACACAAATGTTGTCGAACCATCGTATACTGATCTGATTGCTGCAATAATTTCATCAGGAATCCCATATAATGAAAGTATGCTGAACATACGTGAGCGAGAGACTGAATCAAAGGCCTTGAAGAAGTCAACAAAGATAACAGCCAGATGCCTGTCTTTCTTTTTTGATAACTCTTCAATTATCCTTCTAAGTGCCAAAATGGGCTCCATGGTCCCACGACCTTTACGGAACCCATTCTGATTTCCACGGAGCAGTCTCTCAATGGGATCCCTGATGCGATTTAATAGAATCCTATTGTATAGCTTTGCAGCAATCGAGATCAATGAGATTCCCCGAAAAGAACCATAGAGTGTTAGGTTGCCCTTCTTGGGAATGTCTACTATGATGGGATAGATGAGCTTTAAACACGCAGGTATTTTAAAGACCTCAGGGGGAACACCATCTACTCCACTGGCACGATTGGTCTTAATGCTCTTTGCAGCAGCCTTCACTTCTGCAAAGGAGATATCGCCAATGGGAATATCTGGGAGTACAGACTCAGACACTTTTACTTCTATAAAGTTATCAGGCAATACCCTGTCATTATTGAGGAGCTTTTCAAAGTGGGCTTTCCAACCATTGAGGCGATCGGCTGGTGATTCAGCCTTAACCTTGGTGGTTGGTTGGCTTTTCCGCCCAGTAAGCAGATTGATCGATTTCCATGCCTGGGATGATTGCCTGCTGTCGTCAGCATCATTGATGGCATCAACCTGTTGGTTTATTAGCGCCTGTAGATTAGCAGAGTACTGCCTGTTCAGGGACCTAGATGCAGCCTTAACTGCATTCTTGGCCGCTGTAGTCTGTTTGAGTCTGGACTCTTTCTGCGCCTTATGAAGGTCATTTCGGCACTTCTGAATTTTGTTGTCAGTCCAGGGGGCCCTTATCCTGTTTCGAGGGTATACAGGAACTGTTTCTGCAGCTGCTAACTTAACTGCTTCTGTAAAGGCAGTATAGCAACTTGGTCAACTGAAGGGGGAATGTTAGTATGAGGGGCAGCTGTGACCGGTGGGTGTTGGACAAATGGATCAGTGTCAATATCTGACTCAGACATGATGCTAAGTTAATGTAATCTATGCACAAATAGTATGTCGTAACTATAAAACTAAAGTACAACTAAAGTCAACTAAAGTATTTATTCTGCAAAATAAATAATTAATCACCAAAGTGTTAGAATTAGAACTCATTTTAAACATTAAACTTATTGCTGTATTTTAATAACTAAACTTTACTGCTATCAGCATGTGCACAATGCAATACATATTCACCAGTCACCAACCTAACTAACTCACAACAATACAGTAGGCACAAACCAACACAAGCATAATACTGCAGTACTCACAATCTCCCCTCATTTTTTTAAATTAAAGTTTGTTGTAATAATTGTTGCATAAAATCATAGTTTGTATATAATCAGTTATTGTTACATATAGTTTTCTTTGATCTCGAACTTCTTTCTCACATCCTTCTTTGTTAAACAATCAGCCAATTGGTTAGTTCCTGCAACCAATTTAAATGACACGCGACCAAGTTCGAATAGTTCTCTTAGTATTCCCATTTCGATCATTAAACGCTTATCACGGAGTACATTAGTGGTTTGAATTGCTGTATGTAATGATTTGTTGTCGGTGTAACAAATTATCGGTATAGAAACATCAATAATGTTTTCAATAATTTTCGATAAGAAAATTGCCTCCTCAACACCGTCTACACATGCCAAGGTTTCTGCAGCTAATGTAGATTTAACAACCCGTCGAACTTTAGCAGATTTCCATGTCAATAAACCATTCAACTGAACCTCTCCAAATGGATATGATGATTGGGTGGAACAGTTGCTTGTTTCTTGACCATTGTTTACTGTAGATAAAAATATCATATATCCACCTTGAGAAGAGAAACCAACTGCATTACCAAGTGAAGCATCTGTAAATACTGCTAATGCTGCACTTGAAGGTTTAAAGTAGGTAGTATCAAATTGCAGACCAGCAGCTAATGATTGTTTGGCTTTACGAATTACCTTATTGAGGTACTTAGCATCACCAACTATAGGATGCTTTGCCTGTGAACTTAGATAAGAAGCATCAAAACTTAAATCAGGGCGACTTTCATTGGCAAGCCATGATATAGCTCCTACTCGTGTTCGATAATCAGAGATTTCATTGGATGTTAATGGTCTATCAACTTCAGCATATTGCGAGATTGGAAGTTCTGTTAGAAGCTGAGCGTATCGAAATTGACTAATTTCAATTTCATGATCGGTTTGTTTTACATCAATACCAAGATATTTAAAAGCCAGTGCTGCTGTTGAACGAATTTCAAATATACTACATATTTTCGCAACAATATTGTTCTTGAAGTATGAGTTACCTCCCAACAGGATATCATCAACATGAATGCATAACAACCCCTGAATTTCTCCATCTTTCTTATAATAAAACAAAGCTGGATCCTCGGGACAAGCAGTCAATCCTAAATTCGTTAAGGTCCCCCGAAGTTTCATATACCATGCTCGTGGGGCATCATTTAGACCATACACAGTTTTCATTAACTGTTTTTAAAGTTCGACGGGTTGTTAAATCTACATTAGCTGCAGAAACCTTGGCATGTGTAGACGGTGTTGAGGAGGCAATTTTCTTATCGAAAATTATTGAAAACATTGTTGATGTTTCTATACCGATAATTTGTTACACCGACAACAAATCATTACATACAGCAATTCAAACCACTAATGTACTCCGTGATAAGCGTTTAATGATCGAAATGGGAATACTAAGAGAACTATTCAAGTAGCAGCTGTACCAAGTTGTACCACACACAGTACGACTGCAACCAGAATCCAATATCGCAAATCCCAATTCCTCAGCTACAAAATCTTCTTTCTCCTCCCCAGTAAACAAAGTAATGTGAACCTCCTCGTGCTCGTACTCACCATCATCTACCTCTGTATTATAAACCCGTGTAACTTCTGGACAATCTCTCCTTAAATGAAACCTTGAACCGCACACAAAACAACCAGGATCAAAGTTTCCATTCCCTGAAAGACGATTTGTTGACGAAGCTGTGTTATTACTACCACCAAACTGCCGTCCAGGAACATTCCACTGCCGAAATGAACCAGCTACTCCCCCACCACGCATCTGACTGTTGGTATTAAACTGACCAGTTGGACGGCCAAATCTATTACGTGGAATTGCAGACACAAAACGTATTATCACTTTACTCAAGCGTGCTGAGTGTTGGAGTTCAGAATTAGAACAAGCCTTACATTGTGTGAGAGATAATTGTGAAGTTTGTAAGCGAATCCGTAGAGCACCACCTCGTCCAGTTGTTTGTCAACCATTAGCAACAACATTCAATGAAGGATTAGCTATTGATCTAAAATTTATAACTGGTCATCCTATTTTACATATGGTGGATTTAGCAACACGTTACCGTGCCGCTGCGGTTTTATCAAATAAAAAGCCTGAATCTGTTATTCAAGGGATGTTTACTGGATGGATTTCAAATTTTGGTGTTCCAAATAAAGTCTTGGCTGACAACGGTGGAGAATTTTATAATGACGAATTTGTTAGTATGGCTGATAACTGTAATATTGAGATATTATCAACTGCGGCAGAATCCCCTTTCAGTAATGGAGTCTGTGAACGTCAGAATGCAGTATTGGGTGATGATGTACTTAAAATAATGCAAGATTGTCATGTAAATCTCAATATTGCTGTTGCTTGGGCTGTTGCTGCACGAAACAGTTTGACTAATATGCATGGTTTCTCACCGAGCCAGGTTGCTATTGGACTCAATCCAAAAATTCCAATTTTAGAGAATAGTTCTCTAGCTGCTTTGGAGGGTAAGACAACGAGTGAGGTAGTGGCAGACAACCTAAATGCGATGCATGTGGCCCGTAGACAATTTATTGCAAATGAGTCTAGTAGTAGATTGCGCCGTGCACTTAAGCATAATGTTAGAGCGGTCGAGTTTCAGTGTGAAAATGGGGATCGTGTATTTTACAAGCGAGAAGGTCACAAAGAATGGAAGGGACCTGGAGTTGTGATAGGTTCTGAGGGTCAAAGTGTTTATGTGAGACATGGTGGGTTTATAGTTTGAGTACATAAAACTCGAATTTGCTTAGTCAATAATTCAAATGAACCATTGACAAATGAAGTAGATGACAGTGTTGTTAAAAATAATGGCGATGGAAGCATTGTCCGAAACTCCAATAATGGTGATGTTGTGCGAAGATCTGTTGATGATAGTGATGATGATGACAATGATATCAGCAATGCCAATGATCATAATGACATGACGTTGCCTACTAATAATAGTTCAAATGAAACCGAAAGTGGAAAACAACCATGGGTGTCTATTGTTGCAAATAGTAATGTTAAAGCTGGGCAACATATTAAATACACCGATTCTGATAATGTTATTTGTGGAAGAATATTAAGTCGAGCTGGTAAGGCAAGTGGTAAATATAGGAACTGTTGGAATATTGAATTGCCTAGTGGTAAATCTTGCGTGAATCTAGATGAAGTTTCGGATTATGAAATTGTTCCTGATGATGAAGAGGTAATGATTACGGTAACTTCAGGATTGAAAGATGCTAAAGAAAAGGAGTTAAGTACATGGAAGGAACAAGGTGTTGTGAAAGTTGTTCCATATTCTGGTCAGTCTCTTGTGTCTACACGCTGGGTCATTACAGAGAAAGTTGTTAATGGCAATGATGTTGTCAAAGCCCGCCTTGTAGTTCGGGGATTTGAAGAACAGTTTGGTGGTCGAACAGATTCGCCTACATGTAATAAAGATAATATTCGTCTCGTGTTGTTTCTGATTTCATCATACGGTTGGACAATAAATAGTCTCGACATTAAGTGTGCTTTCTTACAGGGTTTCACCATCGATCGTGAAATATTCGTGAAGCCACCACCAGAGGCTATGGTAGATGGAGTTTGGCAGTTAATGAAAACTGTGTATGGTCTAAATGATGCCCCACGAGCATGGTATATGAAACTTCTTCGAGTTTAATAATAGAGTCACCAACTTCCACCGGCGTTTTTGTTCGTTGATTCGCCAAACGCTTTAAAGTTTCACGCATCGCATCGTAGGTGAACCTATTTACCGTAGCCCTCACGAGTTGTTCCATTGGTTTCTCGAGATTACAACCCTTCAAAAGGCGATATGCCAGAACACCCTGTGGTAAGTGCATGTTATGTCCTCGAACTTTCGCATACAGATTGTCAAACTGAATCAAGTAGTCATCCAGTTTATCAATCGGTTTACGCAAATAGCTCTCAAAATTCTCGTAGGCTTCGAACGCCCTTTCATCCTCACTTTTTAAATACAACTTGTCCAACAGTTCGAGAACTTCTTGAAAACCAGTAACTGATGTTAATATATCTTGCTCGATCTCCATTGCTGCAACTTTCGCTTTTCCCGTAAGCGATAAAACTGGTGCTGAACCCAATTGATTCTGTTTCAATGACGTTACAGTCTTCCACAAAGCAACCTCTTTCTTCCATGTGCTATAATTTGCTGTATCTAATACCGGTGGAACCATCCGCGTAGCCAGGAATCTCCCACGGTAGGGTCCCAGACCCCAAATTGTAATTCATATTTATAGTAGTTGTGGGTGTGGGGGAAGAGCCCCCCCCCCCCCCCAGCGTAGTCCAGGTATGATTGTTTGGAATTTTAACAAAATGCCCGCCACACGTGATGTGTAATGTTTAGTAGGGTACGCAGCAAACTTCACCCACAGACAATCTTCTCCCGCGAGCAACCATCGCCAACTAAACAATTATTGTTTTGGTTAAAAAACACCGTTTCTGTAACCTGCTCCTTACCTTAAATTGGTAACAACATCGTTTATTGTTTTGGTTAGAAGAAGCCGTCTCTGTAACCTGCTCCTTTCCCTTAATTGGTAACTAAAATGGTTACTAAAACAAATCTTATTGGGCGAAGGTTGTTCGCGGTGGAAGATTGCCTTGCGGGCGAAGGTTTTCCCCGGGGTGAAGTGTGGACGCGGGCGAATATTGGACGCGGGCGAAGGTTGTACTCGGGCGAAGGTTGCACCCAACCTTTGGCCTGTAGTACAGTAATCGGTATACTACTCATTCTGAGTAATGCGCACCAGTACATGTTCATGTGGAACTTTCAAAGAATCAGCCGACGCTCTGCTACCAATGTTAGAATTAGAACTAATTTTAAACATTAAACTTATTGCTGTATTTTAATAACTAAACTTTACTGCTATCAGCATGTGCACAATGCAATACATATTCACCAGTCACCAACCTAACTAACTCACAACAATACAGTAGGCACAAACCAACACAAGCATAATACTGCAGTACTCACACAAAGAAGTTATTCTATTTGCGCCGCCTAGAGAATGAATAAGTTGGCTATTATTAAGAATGTAATACTCTTTGCTCCCGCTGGGTGGCTTTATCTCAAATAAATTAAGAAGCGCCTTTCAAAGAGAACCTCCCGTTCTCTCCCTAACAAGTATCGTTAGAGTGCTTTTACAATTCTTGTTTCACCGCTAGTAGTCGCTGTCTACTGTAATCCGAGTAAATGCAGTCCGCTACCATCAATTCAGTGATGCTATTCAAGAACGTTGGTATGGGCTACCATTCAATAGGAAGGAGTCGACACTCTGAATTCCATGAACTGGACAAGAAATTAGGCCACACAAAGCCAATAGGTATGGGAAATGTCGAGCCACACTATTGTATGTTGTCATCTGTGGGTGTGTATTAAGTCTCAACTCTCAATGGAAGTAAACAGCACTAATAATGGTAGGGGGATTTGTATATCACGACTGAGTAGGTTGAACAAAGAAGTTTAGTCTCGTGATTTGTACTACGATCGTCATGCTGCATTGCAGCAGCATTTTTAAGAATGCTGTGCCGGCTTATCGACAAAATTGCACCGCCACAACTCCCTATCACCCATGACATTTGCTAGATCATCCGCATCTTCAAGGCCAGTGTCCTTTAAGATGCGTCTCAAGAAAGTCATGGGGTGTCCACCATGCTTATTCACTCCATGAGGCTGCCAAAGTACAAGATTATGCACTGGCTGGTCCTCACGGCGAAAGCAATGTCCTGCAAAGCGGAGGCGAGTTTGTTCTAGTGTCAAGCTTGGGGGAACCAATGAGACACCTCCAATGTTATATAGTGTCTGGTTGGAGATGTGTGCATTGAACTTGACACAATGAACCCGGCGTAGCATTCTTGTGAATGTGCCGTCCAGAGATTTGGTGTCCTCAGCAGTTAGAGCCCAGCCTGGACTCCCATAGAGGAGTACTGGAACTACTGCTGCTCTAAATATCCGGACCTTAAGTTTCCGATTAATTCTCGGTGACTTCCAAATCCTGGAAAACCTATTCAAGGCTGCCCATGCCTTTCCCTTACGTATTCGAAGGTCCTCACCTGACTTCCGGATCCATGATCCCAGGTAACAGAAGTCATCCACATGCTCAAGCATACCATCTTTTGAGCTAATGCTCATCCGATCAGAGACTTGCAAAGGACTTTCAAAGTTAACTGTCAAAATTTTGGTCTTTCTGGAGTGAATAAAAAGACCAACACTAGAAGCAGCATGTTCTAATGAGCTGAGGAGCCGTTGGGCTCCCTCTAGTGATTCTCAGAGTACTCATAAGTCATCAGCAAAGTCTAGATCAGTTAGGTACTTGGCAGGATTTCCTCGACTTCTGGAGCCAGTAGGTAGAGTTATCATCACCCCATCACCATTACAATGATCTAAGGACATGCGTAGAACATAGTCAACAACAATTATGAACAAGAATGGTGCAAGTGTGTCTCCCTGGGGGACGCCCATAACACTTCAAATGGTTCTGTGTCACCGTCAACAGTAGACACAAATGTTGTCGAACCATCGTATACAGTACTGATCTGATTGCTGCAATAATTTCATCAGGAATCCCATATAATGAAAGTATGCTGAACATACGTGAGCGAGAGACTGAATCAAAGGCCTTGAAGAAGTCAACAAAGATAACAGCCAGATGCCTGTCTTTCTTTTTTGATAACTCTTCAATTATCCTTCTAAGTGCCAAAATGGGCTCCATGGTCCCACGACCTTTACGGAACCCATTCTGATTTCCACGGAGCATTTCTCAATGGGATCCCTGATGCGATTTAATAGAATTCTATTGTATAGCTTTGCAGCAATCGAGATCAATGGGATTCCCCGAAAAGAACCATAGAGTGTTAGGTTGCCCTTCTTAGGAACTGGCACCAACTTATTTGTTTTCATTTCTTGTGGGACTCTTGTTGTACGGTACATGTCTACTATGATGGGATAGATGAGCTTTAAACACTCAGGTATTTTAAAGACCTCAGGGGGAACACCATCTACTCCACTGGCACGATTGGTCTTAATGCTCTTTGCAGCAGCCTTCACTTCTGCAAAGGAAATATCACCAATGGGAATATCTGGGAGTACAGACTCAGACACTTTTACTTCTATAAAGTTATCAGGCAATACCCTGTCATTATTGAGTAGCTTTTCAAAGTGGGCCTTCTAACCATTGAGGCGATCGGCTGGTGATTCAGCCTTAACCTTGGTGGTTGGTTGGCTTTTTCGACCAGCAGGCAAGTTGATCGATCTCCATGCCTGGGATGATTGCCTGCTGTCGTCAGCATCATTGATGGCATCAACCTGTTGGTTTATTAGCTCCTGTAAATTAACAGAGTACTGCATGTTCAGGGACCTAGATGCAGCCTTAACTGCATTCTTGGCCGCTGTAGTCTGTTTGAGTCGGGACTCTTTCTGCGCCTTGTAGAGGTCATTTCGGCACTTCTGAATTTTGTTGTCAGTCCAGGGGGCCCGTTTCCTGTTTCGAGGGTATACAGGAACTGTTTCTGCAGCTGCTAACTTAACTGCCTCTGAAGGCAGTATAGCCCTCACAGTGATCTGCCGCCTCAGAGGCAAGAGCCTCATACCTGTTGCTCAGCTGTAGTGTGAAGCTGGATCTCACACTTGGCTGTTGCAACAGAGAGGACCAGTCATAGTAAGTACTGTCTGTATATGGCTGGGTTGAAGCACTCAGCAGCAAACTGTCTGGAATGGTGTGTTAGTTGTTCTGTGGCAAGATGTAATTGCCTTGGGATGAAGTTAAATTACAAGTCGCAATAAATCATGGGTACCTAATTAATGTGCAAGGCTTTTTTATAAATCCCAAGCACAAGTGCAACCGAGATTATTCCTGCAAATAATATTGTTATGAATAAATACAGTATATATATCTGAAGTAGGCCAATAGCCAGGATTTTTTAGTTGGGTAGGCGAGAGAATATCAGGGTAGGCAGGCGCAAATGTTAATTTGGATACATTTTATAATAGATTTAATTGTATACAGTAGGTAGAAAGCAAAACTACAGTAGGGTCTACATGGAGTTCGCCATCAGTTCAACATTTGTATAAAAAGAACAACATAAACAAGCGCGTAATATTAGTTTATATTAGTTTCATGTAATTACAAAATGTAGATCTTCACCGCGTGACAGTATAAAATTAATGAAGTAATAAGCCTATTTAAATTAGTTATACTTGTACTGATTCGATTTATTTAAATAACATATTTTTTACATAAATTTTTTATTCGCGCGAGACCCTTGTACATGTACATACTGTATAATGTTTCAATTTTACCTGTATCTGTATATACATGATGTTACTAATGTATTTTAATCAACTCCATATATTTTAAAGTATTTTTGCACTAGACCGTGTTACCATTTATTTTAACGTAGCTCTGCACTAAAGACCTTATTTTAAAATCATGTTACTATTTTAATCAACTCGATTTATTTTAATGTATTCTTGCACTACACCTTCATTTTAAAATACTCTTTTTTTCGCACTAAAACATTGTACATACTGTATGTGGCGTTAAAATAATAATTAGTACTTTATATAGTTCTTAATTTCAAATAACATATTTTATAGCATATTGTTTTTATTTATAACATTTGTACTTCATACTTAGGCAATTATGTCACATGTTTCATCGCAATGTAGTGTAATAACTATATAGATAAAACTATTATGACACTAATAAATAATACCAACACCAATACCAGCCTATTCCTGTATTCATGTATTCAGCTCTGCAGCTATTCATGTTTTCTGCTATTGCAGTATTGTAGTAGGCAGTAGGCCTACATCTGTACATGTACAGCAATACAGTAATAGGTCTATTGTTTCTGCGTTTATGTGTTTAAATTTTATGTGTTTATATTACCATTCCTGTTTTCCCTTCAGCCCTTACCAGACGGCCAGAGTATTGTGTATCGGTATTGATCTGTTGATACTGCAGTACTGCTGTACTGTGATAACAGAAAAGCTGAAAAGGGAAAGGTTGTTCAGTTCAGCAGTTCATGCAGTTGTTATAAAGATATGGAAGAGGTTGAAGATAAAGTGAAAATTATTGCAGTCGCCGAAAATAAGAAACAGAATATTAAACAAACAAAATTAGCAACCAATACTAAACTCGTCAATAACACGGAAAAATCTTTACCGGTTCTCAAAAATGGGGAAAAATTCCCAAAACTTGAACCAACAGACATAAATCCACCTCTAGATTCGTGTAGTCGAGATAAAAATAGCAACGAGAACACCGCAAATGGTACCGGGTAGGCCCCCTCCTCATACTCAAACAGTGTCAGAAGCAGAACCGATAGAAAATACCGACATTCCCGTTAGGCCTACCAATCGGTTGGCCTACCGGTACCAGTAGGCCTAACTGAACCGAAACACGAACGGGTTTCAGGTTTCGCTTTTATCGATTTGACTACTGCAGACTCAGAGAAAAACTCACCTAAGAAGAAGGACTCAGAGAAAAACTTAGCCAAGAAGAAGTCTTCAACGAAGTCAAAGAAATCTTTGGGTAAGCGTGGTGGTGCACCGGTGCGCGGTGATGCACCGTTTCTCGGCGACAACCAGTCGCTTCTCACTGACTACTTCCGAGTCCGCCGTAGCAACCGGCGTACCGAGTCGCAAGTTAAATCGGACAACTCGAACTTACTCGAGAAACTCGTCCTGAACGCGGACGAGAGCGAGCTGCGAGTGGTTGAGTTCGGGGAGAAGGGTCGCGGGGTCGTAACGACTCGGTCGTACGAACGCGATGAGTTTGTCGTGGAATACGCCGGGGATATAGTAGGAAAGGGCGAGGCGTCGAAGAGGGAGCGGCTGTACGCGGTGGATGAGTCGTTGGGTTGCTATATGTACTACTTCATTCACGGGGGTTCGAGTTACTGTGTAGACGCAACCGAAGAGACGGGCAGACTGGGGCGGTTGGTCAACCACTCCCGGGCCAAACCGAACTGCGTTACTAAGTCGCTGCGAATAAATGGGGAAATTAAACTCATCTTAGTCGCTAAGAGGAGTATCGAACCCGGGGAAGAGTTGGTTTACGATTACGGGGACCGATCGAAAACCAGTCTGTTAGCCCATCCGTGGTTAGCTTATTAGCCCAGCCGTGGTTAGCTTATTAACCCAGCCGTGGTTAGCTTATTAGCCCATCCGTGGTTAGCTTAATAGCCCATCAGTGGTTAGCTTATTAGCCCATCCGTGGTTAGCTTAATATCCCAGCCGTGGTTAGCTTATTAGCCTAGCCGTGGTTAGCTTATTAGCCTAGCCGTGGTTAGCTTATTAGCCTAGCCGTGGTTAGCTTATTAGCCCAGCCGTGGTTAGTTAGCTTATTAGCCCAGCCGTGGTTAGCTTATTAGCCCATACGTGGTTAGCTTATTAGCCCATCCGTGGTTAGCTTATTAGCCCAGCCGTGGTTAGCTTGTTAGCCCAGCCGTGGTTGGTTAGCTTATTAGCCCATCCGTGGTTAGCTTAATATCCCAGCCGTGGTTAGCTTATTAGCCCATCCGTGGTTAGCTTATTAGCCCAGCCGTGGTTGGTTAGCTTATTAGCCCAGCCGTGGTTAGCTTATTAGCCCACACGTGGTTAGCTTATTAGCCCATCCGTGGTTAGCTTATTAGCCCAGCCGTGGTTAGCTTATTAGCCCAGCCGTGGTTAGCTTATTAGCCCATCCATGGTTAGCTTATTAGCCCAGCCGTGGTTGGTTAGCTTATTAGCCCATCCGTGGTTAGCTTAATATCCCAGCCGTGGTTAGCTTATTAGCCTAGCCGTGGTTAGCTTATTAGCCCAGCCGTGGTTGGTTAGCTTTAAATTAGCCCAGCCGTGGTTAGCTTATTAGCCCATACGTGGTTAGCTTATTAGCCCATCCGTGGTTAGCTTATTAGCCCATCCGTGGTTAGGTTATTTTTATTAGCCGTGGTTAGCTTATTAGCCCATACGTGGTTAGGTTATTTTTATTAGCCGTGGTTAGCTTATTAGCCCATACGTGGTTAGCTTATTAGCCCATCCGTGGTTAGCTTATTAGCCCATCCGTGGTTAGCTTATTAGCCCATCCGTGGTTAGGTTATTTTTATTAGCCGTGGTTAGCTTATTAGCTCTTCAATCTGTGGTTAGCTGTACAGTCAGACTTGTTTCCATTGCCTACCCTTCCTTACAGTGATTTTTACGCAATGTCGTACTTTACCTACGAGTTATTAGCCGATAAATGTTCGTTATGTTTTTTTATCTCACAAGATATCTTCCAGAAGTAACTCAAACACAGTATTTGTTTCCCTTGCTTCACCCTGTCGTTCTAAACTTATATGCAAAGCTATTAATTTATATATTTAACCCCATATTATTCAAAAATAAACATCACAAATTTATTAAAAATCATTTTATATTATTACAATCGCTGCCCAAACCGAATAATTTCAAAAATAATATGACCAGAAGTTGAAATAATGAAGTTAAGTTGTCTATAAATGCAATAAACTACTGGAATCATTAATAATATTATGTCAATGAATCATTGATATTGTTTCCTCGCCAAGTAAGTCTGCGAATAATTGTTAATACTTTTTTAGATTCCTATTTTATGAGCTATAAATTAAAATAATATGCATATTTCGGAATAATTTTACGTTGACAATCCCATTAATAGTATTAAGTTGTAACTTATTTTTAATATGCCGGTATATATAGTTTTCTATTATTTATCTACTTTTTGTTTTAGTTGTTAGGTTAAATGTATGAAGGTAATGCGACGAACATAGAAAAACAATTTATTGCACGGGAGCGGGAGATAAAGTAAGCTTTATTTACCGCCATATTGACATCTCTCTCACTTTCCTTCAATTTATTACAAAACCTGATTTATAAAACTAATAATAAAAAAAGTAAGAGCGATAAATAAAGTATACTTTTTAATGACAGTGCAATATCATGTATGTGTTACTTATATTGCTATTTCTTTTTGTATTCAATGTTTCATTTAAGTTTCAATAAATTGATGTTATTAAAAATATAATATAAATAATAAATTTTGAATTTTCTAAATTAATAATAACCTACAACCCGCGGTTGTTTGTTTGTCTGACTGAGTGATTTGGGAGACATCACTTCTGGTCCTACCGGCTTTCACCTTAGCCGAAGTCTTTCGTCGTGGTCAGGATTTAGATTTTTATTTCATTCCATTTATATTTTCTTTGTCCCTTTCGGTTTTCTCTACCGCCTTGGAACAAAATAATAAGTTTTGTGCTGTGTAATATTTGTAAAATCTTGCATACAAACTAGGGATGCGACAGAGCTCCGGGCCAATTTTCTGGCTCTGGTTCCGGCTCCGGGCAAATTAGCCCGGAGTCAATCCGGAGCTTATGTTGTTGACATTCGAATTAAAATATAAGTTTTTTTGATATATGAATAATGTAAATATCATAGTAATTAACATAATAACTCATTAAGTAATTTACAGCATGTTTTTTTAAGTTTCCTGGTAAGCCCACACCCCCCTTGTGAAATTGTTTAAATGTAAATGTTTGAACAAAATCATTGAAATGGTTCAGTTAATTCAATTAATATTCTTCTCTAATTAAAAAATCTTAAATACATGTACTATCGTTTCGTTCATCATCTAAGTATTATTCTAACCAAAACAATAACGAGACTCGATATAGCACATGTTACAGATTAATTTTATAATCTAGTAATCAGCTGTAACTAAAGATCTATTGTCGAAGGGCATTATGTCACAGGCTTTCCAAGATTTGGAAGTCACCGAGAATTAATCGGAAACTTAAGGTCCGATTGTTTAGAGCAGCAGTAGTTCCAGTACTCCTCTACGGGAGTCCATGCTGGGCTCTAACTGCTGAGGACACCAAATCTCTGGATGGTACATTCACAAGAATGCTACGCCGGGTTCATTGTGTCAAGTACAATGCACATATCTCCAACCAGACACTATATAACATTGGAGGTGTCTCATTGGTTCCCCCAAGCTTGACACTAGAACAAAATCGCCTCCGCTTTGCAGGACATTGCTTTCGCCGTGAGGACCAGCCAGTGCATAATCTTGTACTTTGGCAGCCTCATGGAGTGAATAAGCATGGTGGACAGCCCATGACTTTCTTGAGACGCATTTTAAAGGACACTGGCCTTAAAGATGCGGATGATCTAGCAAATGTCATGGGTGATAGGGAGTTGTGGCGGTGCAATTTTGTTGACAAGCCGGCACAGCATTCTTAAAAATGCAGCTGCAATGCAGCATGCCGATCCTAGTAGTAGTAGTCCTAGTATGTCACAGGAGCTAACGACCATAGGACCTATGACGCATTACCTGGCATAAGTTGAAGACATAATTAGCGATGGTCATAATAATGTCCTGCTACAAAATATTTCGATAAGTGCGGCGACGTTATTCCAGGGCCTAATTCCATGTAGACATAATAACTGGGGGGGGGGGGGGGGGGGGTGAGTGTGAACTGAAAAGTCTAAAACATTGCCGTATATTTTAGCCGAATGAACACCGGTTAAGGGAGACTTTGGACGCAATCAAAATGCATCCCTATCCAGGAGAAAATCCACGCAAATAACAGCTGATTACTCCCAAAAATAAAACTGTAACCTGTTTTATTGATTTCAATTTATTGTTTTGGTTAATGTGCTACTGTAACTAGCTCCTTTCCCAAAATTGATTATTTAACAATGAAGCGAGATATTAATTCGCCGAGCACGAATTTGCGTCAAATCTCCCCCCGCCCCCCCCCCCCCCCCACCTCATGAACACATAGCTGTGTATGTCTACTATAATAATACACTGGAATTATCAACCACCAAACCTCCGGCTCCGGCCGGAGCTCATATTGTAACCCGGAGTCCCTAATACAAACGTCGCATCGCTAATACAAACCATTCAAGATGATCGGAGGTAACCCAAAATATCCTCTCTACTCAAGGTAACCAAGCGGCTCCTCTCTATTGGAGGCTTCAGCCTCAATCAACCCGAAGGCTTCTCTCTACATGAAATAGGCAGATGTAGATATGTTTGTGAATCAAGACTGAGGATAAGACAAAAAGAGGATACAAAAGCTTAACTGGAGGCAACCATAAGGCTTTTCTCTACCGGAGGCTACTAAAAGGAAAGGCTCCTCTCTACCACAGGCAACCAGAAGGCCCCTCTCTAGTGGAAGCAACCAGAATTGGCAGATGAGTAGTGTTTGTTTATTAACTTTGGTTTGCTTATCCCCTTCATTTATCCCCCTTTGTTTTAAATTTTGTGGTTCCATTTTCTTCCTTTTTTCTTGAATTTTGGGGTTATCTTTTTGTGAAATTTACCACTGGGACGGCTGTGTCTTTCTAAACATTTTGTGCAAAGCGTCTAATTTATCTTTTTAACCTCATCTTATTCAACATTGCAAATTAATTAAAAATCATTTTATAATATTACAATCGCTGCCCAAACGGAATATTTAAAAAAAATAATTCGATACATTGTACATATTTTGATGATTAACTTTGCATTATCTTGTTGTATAAGTAATGTGATGTGCCTTTTATTTGTTGTTTGTTAAACAAACATTTCAGAGTTTCATTTTAATTCATTAATTAAACAATTTTTAAAGCGTCCTGAATCTCGTTGAACTTGATTGCTGCAAAGCTATATAATATAATTCTATTAAATCGCACCAGGATCCTATCGAGAGACTGTTACGTGGAAATGGTGAGTCTTGGTGAATATTCCAGATGTTTGAGAATAAGCAATCCCCTGGTTAAATAGTGTGGGAGTTCAGTAACATCTCGTACGATAGTTGCATTGTTTGTACTCGAAATGCACATTGTACTATGTGCATTATTATTTGAGCGTGTTCGTTAATTATTGTAATGCGACGTCTCTATAATAAAGCAGATAATATTTTTTAATAAACAACTAGAGAACTAAGTGTATTAATATACCACAATAATATTGATATGTGTTTTATTAAAACGAAAAGCTGCAATCCAGAACAAGAAAATATCCTAAGCGACTCATAATGTAATTTAACTAAGCTGATTCAAATCAATGTATATTTACATTTAGATTAAACGTGCTGCCCCACAGACACTTCATTGTAATTGGAAATCCTGGCCTCTCATTGGCTAGTTACTGGCGAAGCTATAATAATTAAATAGAAGATTGCATTTTATACGAAACTTTATGATTAATAGTTCATTTGAAAGCCACGTAATTCAGGATTTTTAATATGTAAAAAAATCTTTATTAAATTGTATATAAAATAGCAACGCAACCCGGTCGCAGTGCCGTTATGTAGAGCTACACGTGACACGGTGGCGCGTGGTCACTCCTTCCATTTATTTTTTAGTTATTTTTTATTATTTACCGGAAACATAAATTACATAATTACTTGACATTAAGGATATTAATGTGGCAGAAGCCCGATATATATCGGCTAATAACACATAATACATATATCACAACTTATATTAAAAATGTGGTTACGATTCTTAATCAGATAAATATAACTGTTTGCACCAAGCCAATACAATAAATAATTTTCATTATACTGTGTGTTGCTGATGTAAGGTAAATTAGGTGACACATTAACATAATGTGTTATTATAATTGAGTTACGTTTAGTTTAATTTAGGGTCCGTTTTTCGCAGGTTAAAGTATCTTAATCATTATAAATTACCCTTAATCTACAATTTTACGCGACTACTGTATGTCATTGGATTTATTGTGAATGTCATTCGATTCTTGGCAGTGCCCTAATTTTGTAGGGTACTGGTATTCTCGTCGTCGCTTTCAGTACGTCATATTGGTTTGGGAGTTTACCAACGCCCTCTAGCGTGAATGCGTGGAAAATGCGACTGGCGTATAGTCTGAACTCCATGCGAGCCAGACGCTCCCCAACGCAGACCCGGGGACCCAGACCAAATGGAATCAGATATTCGGACTTCTTAACGCTCCGTCCATCATCGGATAGGAAGTGCTCCGGATAAAACTCGAAAGGTTTCTTCCAGACGTCCGAGTCGTGGTGAATATTCCAGATGTTTGAGAATAAGCAATCCCCTGGGTAAATAGTGTAGGAGTTCAGTAACATCTCGTATCTCGCGGTGTGAACCACACCTACAGGGACAATAGTTGCATAACGGAACGTCTCCAACAAACAGGCTTCCAAATACGGCATCTCTAATATATCTTGTAGGTTTGGTGTTCTGTCCCTTCCCACTACATTATCTATCACTTTTTGACATTTTACTTGAATCTCCGGGTGTTTTACCATCATCAGAATGAACCAGTATATAGAAGACGTAGTAGTTTCTGTTCCCGCGCCAAAAAGATCCCTAATTGAAACCATCAAGTTTTCTTCATCGTAAAACTTGGCGATTTCATTTTTTCCAGAATCTCTCAATTTCTTTTCTTCCATAAGATATGTGTCAATGTAATCTCTAGGTGAGCCAGAGTAATCTATTGTATCTTTGTGCTCTTTAATACACTCTTTGAGAAATTCAAACTGCTTATCAATGATTTTATAGGGATTTTTATGTTCCGGGTAAAACATGTTTATTAGAAACTTAGGAAATAAAAATGCAACTTCTGGCGTTCTGAAAAGTGTTGTTATTAATTTAATTAAATAATCAAATCCAGGATTGTCATAATCAAATCTTCCCTCAAAAACGATGCTGCTGATACCATTGGCAACGGCTTGTTCAATGAAATGCAGAGGGTCGAATTCAACACCGCCCTGGGAAGTGAATCGTTCGCAGAGGAAGGATGCTTCCTCTGAGATTCTGTCCTCTAAACTTCTACCTCCAAGCAAATAATGTTGTCTCATTACAGACTGGAATAGTTTCCGTTGGTGGATCCACAGAGATCCACTGGATACGATTATTCCCTTAGGAACTAAAAAGACAGTAGGCCGATCAGATAGCACATTACCATGATCAAGGTATGCTTGTTTAGTGAGAGGCAATGTATTTAGTATTAGCATAGATAGACCTGGCACTCGAACCTCTATTATATCTGACTTCAGTTCTTTACACCATTTGGTATAGGCGTAGGCTGTATGCGGCCCACAGTTCCACAAGGCATACAAGTTACCGATAAGGGGAATACCTGGGGGTGAAGGGGGTCTCTTTACTTTGGTGCGAGTAACCCAGTAGATACAGGAAACAACAATAACGAAAATAAATATTGTTGTAAAGTCCATTATAATACATAGAGATTGTAGAAGTGAAAAAAGTTACATATTAGTGTGAAAAATCTTTAAATCATTCGAAACAAATTTACCTAATTAAAGATATTTATAATACCGTAGCTTTATAATATTTATATAATAAATTAATCTTTTGGAATCAAGTACAAAAGGGCCACGAACATATTCCATTATCTTATTTAACAATCTAGAACACAATAAATATAAAATAAATATGTACAATGAGTTTATATCATATTACACGATACATGGTACATATTTTGAAGATAAGCTTTGCATTATCTTGTTGTATAAGTATGTTATGTGCCTTTTGTTGTTAAACAAACCTTTAAGTGTAAGTTCTCAACATCACATGATAAGATGATGACAGTCAATTCTCAGAATTCTGAAGTGGCGAGAGGATCTCACTGAGGCGTAGAGAGTGAGAGTGCCGACTCGAACGTACTACTTTAAGGTCCCTGAACATGCACTACTGTGATAATCTGCAGGAGCTTATCATTCAGCAGGTTGATGCCATCAATAATGATGCTGACGACAGCAGGCAATGATCCCAGACATGGGAATGGATCAATAGGCAGACTGGATGGAAAAGCCAACAAACTACCAAGGAAAATGCTGACCCTTGTTTGGAGATCATTCACCCCATCATAATAATAGACATGTACCGAACAACAAGAGTCCCACAAGGAATGAAAACAAATACTTCTATCCGTAGTTTGCCCTTCTCAGGGTCCAAAGCCACATGCAGTGGCAAATAGTACGTCCTGTCTGAGTTTGGTTCATCGACCGGTAACTCCACAGCCCACCCTCTGTCCACATATTTCTTAATCGTCCTATGGATGTATTCATCCTTTTTGGGGCTCCGCCTGAGTGTCTGTTTCAACTACCGAAGCCTCGTCAAGACCATCTTCTTGTTATCTGGTAGTGGTAACTTCGGTTGTTTCCATACCATCCCTATGGTATACCGCCCCCCTTCACACTTCATCGAGTTCTTCACGCTCTCCAGCGCCTGCTTGTCCTCCACCAAGGTCCCGACCCCGGTCTCCTTCAACCCCTCGAAGTCCTGCCGCAGCAGCCTCTTGAGTTGCTCCTCTGCTCCTTTGTCCTCCATTTCCTTCATTGTGCCGGCAAACATGCACCCTGAGGATTCCGACACGTTAAACGGAATTCTGGTCTTAATCGGGCCACTGAGCGTCCATCCGAATGGCGTGAGAATTGCCATCGGGTCTCGCTCCCTATCCTCGCCGAATACGGTCCGTAGTCTCTCGTGGGCGGTCGGGCAATCCATGCCGACTATGAGAGATACCTTCGGGGCGTCCAGTTCAGGTACGGAGAAGTCGATATCATCCAGGAACCGGTATTGCTCGACCTCGATCTTTGTGGGCCGCCTGGCGTTTATATTAATCGATTATATTATTTGAATGGGATCGATGGTCGCCCCATAATTGCACCCTGGTGTTATCGCTGATATTTCGCAACGCCCCGTTCTCATACTTAAGACCTCATCCTTACTCGAGATAGTGGATACCGCCATCTTGCTTGGCCTCGTTCGCAACCCTATCTCTTCGGCCACCCAACTTTCTGCTAGCGTGAACGCTGCTCCGCTGTCGACCAACATTAACATCGTGACCGACCGCCCACCCTCTCCTATTATCCCACCGGTACTACCCCGAGTTCTACCGTTCCCCTTCTCTTCGCTCCCGTGGTGCTTGTCGCCATTGTTTGGCCTCCACTTCCATCTACCTCGTCGTATTTTACTGGTATTTCTTTGCACTCGGCGAATCTGCGCCCTCCTACCGCACATCGATGACATAGTCCATTTATACCAGTGTATGCTGCCTGATCTTGTTTAAATAACGCTTACCAATGCCTGCAATTCATGGTCTTGTGGAATCCGTTTTTATGCAATTGGCATTTGTATTTGGGATTGGGATTGTAGTGTTCCTTGTATAGCGCTTCACGTATCGCGCGTAGATTAATATCTAGAGGTTTGGTGTTATGGTTATTTGGACTCAGCCTACTGGGGGTGTTGGGATTGTATTTGTTTGTATTGTTATTTTGTTTCTGTCCCTGCCATGGTGTGGCCCTGTTACCAGCTACTTGTGGACTACAAGTCCCCTGAGTTGCCGCATACGGTAGTGATTGTCTTATTTTTGGCAGTGCATTCGCCGCACTGTGTTCGGGTTTAGGCCTGTTGTATTCATCTTTCGGAGCCTTCCCCACACTGCACTGTCCTCGCTGTAGAATGGATCTGTAATCAATTCCGCTTCATAGTTAAGTAAGTTCGACATCTCCTCCAGCCCTGGCTCCGCACCTTTCTTCTCCCGGGTGGAGAAGGCAATCTTTCTCCACTTGTTCCTCAGCCAGATCGGTAGTGCCTGCGCTATTGTAGTGATGTTATTCGATGCATTGAGTTCGTAAGGTGCATCTAGGGTCTTTAATACAATTAGCACCTTTTCTACTTTATTCGCGAAGGTTTTAATGCTAACAGGGTTATCCTGTAGTCCGCCTGATGTTATTCCCCTCAAGGTTTGTTGGGTAATCTTCGCAGGATGCCCGAATTCCCTGTCCAGGGCTCGCCATGCAGTCATGAATCCTCCTTCAATACCTTGGTACTGTCTCACGATGTCGTATGCTGGCCCCCCTGTGTAGACTTGTAAGTATTTAAGGCACTCCACCTGCGTTAAATTCTTCGTTAAGATTTCGTTGCTGTACATACGCCGGAATTGCAGATATTCCTCCGGCTTACTACCATTGAATTTGAAGGGCTCCACTGGGGCAGGTCAATCCTAGTCTTCAAAGTGCTGATGAGTATTGCCATCCCCATCGCTTGTACTTCTAGCGTGCTCGATGGTAGAGATACAGACTCCCTTGATGTTGTGTGTGGTTCACCCTTCGGGCCCATTGACTTTCCTTGCGTTGGATATATCATCGGAAGTAACGG